>WEIT01037377.1:5967-18189 GCA_013389985.1 Dryoscopus gambensis | reverse complement strand
ATCTTGTATGAAATGCCTAAGTTCAGGGCAGACAGTATTTATTGAAACCTAGGGAATAGAGAAGAATTCTTGACTGTGGTGCAGTAAATGCCAAAAATTGTCTCTTTGCAGAGGCCGGCTGACTCACACTGAGTTACTGCTCTCATACTAAATAAACAGTGAATGCATTCCAAACTCCTGGTTTGAACAAATCTTTCTTCAGTACTACAAACAAATTAAAGGTGTGCAGTCCTGAGGGAAATCTGATGACTTTCACATTTTCAGGGGAGAGGAGGAATAGTTTTAAAATATATTCACAATTAGCCAGTCATTCATGATAAGTATGAATAAGGTAAGTTAAATAAGTGTAAAAGGTCCAACTGCATATTGCTGGGAAGTGTACACTTACCATACCCTGGTAAGTGAAGGGAAAGGTCTGATTCTTTCACCTAAGTTCTCTATTTTAACAAGTTTTCAATCTAGGAATAGATTCCAGCTCTATACTTACCAGGGATATTACTGTTTTTCAGCAAAGTTCTGGAGACTTTTGGGAAGAGAAAGCAGTACAGAGAGCACAGAACTACTAGGACACTCTGCAACCTTATCTAGTATAAGTTCCATTTTAAATCACTTCATCTTGGCTTGAAATGGTAGGCTTTGATTTTGTTTTGCCTAGTAAACATTCTGATAATGGAGTCCTTGAATAAAACCAAGCACCTTTTACAGCAGTGAAGTGGACTGCTTGAAACTCACATCTCCCCTTGCTAATGTCAGAGACCTCATTCAGCCATTATTTTACACTCACACGACCCCTCAGTAACAGCCTGTCAGTGATCCTCACCAGCCTTTCGCTAACATTGGAGAGGAATATAAAACTATTCTTTGCCCTTCTTGTCCTTTCTTTTGTACATGGGACACTATCTCTGCCCTCCTGCCTTGTCCTTTACTGCGTGAAGGAGGCTGTTCAGCTACTGCAAATGTTTGGTGTACAAAAGAACACCATGCTTCAGCCAGAGGGAAATGGAGCATGAACAACTTGGCTCTCAGGGCAGAGGTGTGAAAAAGCATGTTTCCTCTTGTTCACAAACACCTAATATTGTGCATTTGTGGGAACTGCACAGTGTAATGAATATGTGTGTTAGCATGCTTAGCTAACCCAGATTTGCAAAATAATACAGCAATACAGGTACAACGTCTGCTTAGAACAGGAAATCAAAATATTTAATTTGTCTTCAGCATGAATAAATAAAGAAAGAGCAGACCAATTCCCCAGACAGCAATTAACATATGCCTACTTATTGCAACAAAACTTATTGCAACCTGGTTCGATTAGTGCAGCTGAGAACCTTGGCTCTGTAGTGATGTGTAGGTTACATGCTGGCATTCCTCTGGTAAAAGGCAAGAACGAACAGAAATAACTATTCAGAGATTACAGTGATAGGTAGAGTGTCTGGATTCTAGATTCTGTTGCATCCTAGAGCTTAGGGTTAGCTAAACTTCTCCAAAGTTTTCCACCTGAGACAGGGATGGTGGCAATGCCTAGTTTTTAAGAACTACTGAGAGGCTGCACGTGCTTTTGCTTGCAAATGTTCATAGAATCTCAAGCAGACATTAAGAACAATGGTGCTAAAGTAGAGGGACATTGGAAATTCACAGAGCATCCAAATTTTCACCAACAAGGTCTTCTCGGCTCCTGCAGCTTGCTTTATGGTTGGTAGCAGGCACTACAGCTGCTGGCATGCAGGCTATATTTCTCTACAAAAACACTGCTACTTTCAGATTACTCTTATGCTCGAATTTTTTTTTGAGGTGCAAAAGCAGTCAATCTCCATGTAAAAGCAGCTGTCATAACAGCGTACTGGCTGAGGGCAGCTGCAACAGATGGAAATAATCACACTCCTCAGACCATGGATACCATTTGTCTAACAAGGTATTCTGGCTCCAGAGTTTCAGATCAACCCACAGCCCTTCCTGCAGTGCTGTGTTCATCTGTGGCATAGGGTCCTAGGAAGAGGATCCAAGGAGGAGCTGGATGAGTACTTGGAAGACAAATCCACTGAGAGTTTTTATAAAGAGAGAAGAAACCTCCACTCAGAAAACCTCTTGAGCTAAAAAAGCTCAAGGTCCTGAAGTTTGAATGAAATATTATATATATTTGTTTCATATCTACCCTTCCCTCAGTGCCTACTCATGGAAGTTACTTGACAGGTGGCACATCTGACCCATGATGGCTCCTCTACATTTGTTACAATAAGGACTTTACATATACCTGCCCTACTCAAGTTCAAGGTCTCATGTTCCAAACTTCACTACCAAGTCCAGTGCCCAAAATATGAATCTGTAAAGGACATGTGGGATCCAAAGGACAAACCTGCTCCCCATAGCAAGCATTATTACAGACAAAACAAAAAAAAAAGTGTAACAGTTCTAAGGCTGACAAAGATCTTTGAGAAATGCAAGCACAGACCTGCACATAGGAGTTGTTCCTGTAAGTGAATTCAATTTTCTTAGCATTAACCATCAGGAAGAAGTTGTTTTTGATACAAAGAAAGCATACAGGTGTTCAGAAGCAAGACTCGAGTCACATTCTTCCCTCAGTCTGCTTTCAGTGTTAAAGGGTACAATTTCCTGAGGAAGCACTTCCAAGAGAGAGGCTGACAATAGTGATACCATTTATAACACCCACTAGAAGCACAACTAGAGCTGCGTAAAAACAGGATAGCTAAAGATTTGTCCCTGAAGTTTTGCAGTTTCATGAAATCACCATACAAGACTCATAGTGAAAGACACATGCAAGAAAGCCTCAAACAAGCAGCATTTTGGTTGAACAAGAAGCCAGTAAGACAAAAAGACCCAAAATTCCTTCATGCGGTATAAGCAAGAAACATGAAAACGCACTGCACATGAATGAATTTTGTGAAGGTTAGTTCAAAGGTGGGTGTGGAAGGAGAGAAAAGGAAGGCAAGCAGGAGAGAAAAGGTGTCACAGTTACACCCTAGCAAAAATAGCAAAGATAAGAACAGCTGAGAGAATGGAGCAAACAGCCTGGCATGGGTATAGCTTCTTGTAGGCAAGTACATTTGCAAACATTTTTAGTTGGTCTACCAGCAAATTAGCAGAGGGGAAACCTCAAGTGGTTGTTTTATTATCTATCTCTCTGACAAATTTACTAAAGAAAGCTTATAGAGTACTTGAAAGATTTCAAATACTAAACCAGTTATACATAAAAATATGTTGGTTGCATTTTCTGTCTGGCTAATTTCCCTTTTAGTTTTTCAACTGCTGAAAGAGACCTAAAGTTTGTATCATCTTAGATTTTTAAGATGTTGGGATATAAGGTTGAAATAATCTATTTCAAACAAATGTAAGAAATATGACCAAACAATACCATTGAATTTAAGTATTTCTAACTGGATTTTACTGCTGCTAAGATATAGCAGCTCAGCAGACCTAAATTGCTTGTTAGTGGGCTAACTTGGGTTAGACAGAACAGTCTTGTTCTGTTCCAGTATCATTAGGAGATGTGAAAGCTTCAGCACGATTCAGATGTAGGGGAATTATTCCTTCCTTTGTCTCTGATTCTTAGGAGATTTCTAGGAATGCAGGACTGGGTGCAGGAGATGGGCACAAAGTTGAATGAATGTGTAATAAACAGAAGTCATCCACAGAGCTATCAAAGAGCAAATGGGGTTTTTCACTTTCTCCAAATGCCCCCAAAAACTTGTCAAAAGGCTGTTAACAGGATACTTCTAGCATGAAATAATGATAAAAGTTGCTTTCCCCGCTTCCAGAGTCCCAAAGGGACATCCACCATTCTCCAGTACTAGAGAAAAGAAGACAGCAGGAACGGTCTGCACATCCTAAAGAGAATAGATATAAGGGCCGTGCTAGTCTTAGGGCTCGGTAGAAGTGTCCCTATGGACCCTTGCAGTCTTTGGATTGCTTTGTACAACCCAGACAAAACCAAGTCAGTTTTCAAATACTTTCCAGTGTGATTGAGGCTACTTTTGTTTTATTGCAGATGTCTTTCTTTGAGGGCTGCTCCTGTGAGACCACCACAGACCCATTAGACCTGCCATGCCCACCTCAACCGCTGACAAGGTGGAAACCAGCTGCTGGATGATCTGCGAATGTCCCAACTACACAGGCCATCAATACTCCCAGAAGGGGAAGTCTGTCCTGACTGCCAGCGCTGGGTGGGCTTCAATGACTCCACTAGGTCTTGTTTCATCACAGCAGTTAAGTTTTCCATTTTGTCTCCATGTATGTTACTGCTTACATTAGAATCAGAGCACCACATCCCCTAAAACTTCTCCAAGGACCTCTGCATAGGAGAGGGGAAGTTTTACTTCTCACCAAGTTCACCTAATGACGTTTGGTCTCTCAAAGAGGTAGGTAAGTCAATTTGAATTCTCACCCAAATAAACGGTTGAGGTGAGAGGGTGTGAGAGGGCAGGAGTTAATGGTATCAGTTTTAATTTCAATAACATGTCTATTATCTTATATATATAAAAGCACTTTCCCAGTCTTCTAAAACCACTCTGGCCATACATGCTGTACTAAACATCACAAGGACGTTTAGTACAGAGCTGAAAACCAAATCACATCTCCCGTGCCCTAGTCAATGCTCTTATGCCATGACAGGCTTGAAGTTGCTGACTACACTACTGCAGAGGCAACCTGGCACATCCCACTGTAGTGACACCACCATGTGTTTGAGCCAAACATTAAGGCATATTTGCTTCATGATAGGTTTTTTCTGAGTACTGCAGGCCAGAATAGATCTGTGTTTTTTCTTTCTAGACTCATTCCCTGGAAGGGTTTTACTCAGAGGAGAGAGGTTGCCAAGATGTGAAATATCTCAATACTCACACATAAGACTAAGGATTTGAAATTTGGCCCAGGAATAGCCTCAATGCTAGAGTATGTCCCTCCAACATTCATAAAAAAATTAGTTCATGCATGTTGTAAGCTTTATGCACAATTCACAGTTTCCCTGTCCAGCAGAAGCTACGTAGACTACCACGCATGTTTCCAGATACATTCCATCTGCATAGGATAATGCAGCTATTTTTTCCACTGATACGCAATTCTGGGCTTCACTTAGCTAAGACAAGTTCTGGGTCCAGGTGCTAAAAGCTAGTGCTAGTGCTTGTGTCCTTAGAAGTGGCAGAGGGAAAGAAGTCACAGGTAAGGAAGCTGGGAACAAGATGGACTGAAAGGAAGCTGACTTGAGAGACCAATGAGAAGTATTAAGAAGGAGCAAAGAAACTGAGAATTAAAATGGGGGTAGAAAAAAACCCGTAAAATTAGGAAGGATACTAAAGTGTTGTTGGGTTTGGTTGTGGTTTGTTGTGGGCTGTTTTTTTTAAACTAACCTGTTGGACATTGCACGGTAGCAGCAATACTCTCTAGTGTCTATACAACTGTACTTGAGCACCTGCAAAAACTGTATTGCACACTGATGCAAACCAGCAAGTATTTTTCTACAGCAAATCTTTGCTGTGCTAGATACAAGAGTCAGAGACAGTATCAAAACAGTTTATCGTCTTAGTAAATGAAAAGCAAAAATCCCCCCACCTGCCCACTTAAGGCTGTGCAAGAAAAATCCAGTTACGACATCAACATCTGAGAAGACTGAGGACACATGACTGCTGTGGCAATTCAGGTATATCATTGAGTTTATTTTTTTACCTGCATGCAGAGTTGCTAGTTGCCCTTGCAAGTGCAGTTCTGCTCTCTCTGGAGCAGAAAGTACTCACAACACCGCTGCTATAAATTAAGACCCAGTTGAATTTATTCCTGCTAAGCTGACCTTTCTGCACATACTAGTGGCTATTCACTGTCATGTTGCTAGCATCCATAGCATCTAGCAAGCTGTAGTCACCTAGAACTGCCACCTGACATCTTGTTTATCCATGTTTGGATTTGCCTTTGCACTCCCAGAAGCACAGCAGCTACAGCAGTCTGAGCAATGACTTCAGAAGCAGGATGTTGAAGTTCGTACATAACTGCCCATCTCTCCATCTCTCCTAGAGGGCTTTCACTACATGGACATCCAGTCTTGTAACATACTTGAAGGAAGTCATGTTTTATATGAACAGCCACACTTCCAAGGACAGCAGTACCTCCTGAGGTCTGGCAAGTACAGATGACTCACCAAATGGGATGCCACGAGTGCCAAAGTTGGATCCTTCCAACAACAGGGCATATTTTCTAACCAGCAGTTTCCTAACCTGTTATAAACAAGTCCGGATATCAGAAAAAATTAATCCGCGTTTATTAATCCGCAGCTGGGAACAGGGGATGGTGGGCAGTCCACCATCCCGCTCGACAAAACAGACAAAAAAATGATCCAACAACAGCCCTCCACCACACAAAGCTCACCCCTCTCACTCCAACACACCACCCAAAAAGCCTGCCCCCTTGCCACGAGGTCCCCTTTTTATATCCCAGTCCAATCTCCCAAAAGTCTTGGTCCCAAGTATCCGCTTCCTGTTTGTTCATCCTTTCCAAGGCTCCATGGGACATGTAGTTCTCCCTCCTTAGGCGGCTACTGGGCTGTGCTTTGATGTCGTGTCTCCTTTCTGCCTGCTGTCCGTCTCTCCTGTAGTTCCGTGAAATACATAGTCCTCCTCTGGGGCAGCAGCCAAACCTGTATATTGCTTAGACATACTCAAACACTTTATTAGTTAACATATTTTGCATTGAACTGAATCCTTTTTAATGTTTATAACATAACCTGTATGTTTGAAAACAGCATCTTTGGGGGGAAAAAAGTCTTTCCGACCTTAGGGAAAAAAATTCTTCATTTATGATTATGAAAATCACAAACTCCACCTGTAATTGAGCTCATGGACTAACTCCATGCTTGCATTGATTACAGGATGTACCTTGCATCTTGAGGTTCCCCATAAAAGCAATAACTTTCACGGAAGTATTTCTTCTGTGAGTACCCTGGCAAGTTGACAGCAAATAGTATCTTCATGGAAATACTGCATACCAAACCTCCAGCTGTGAGACTAGATGACTCAAGACAGAGCAAGGCATTTACAGTATTTACCAAGTTTATTAATAAAAATAATTTATAGCAATGACTATTTGAAATGCTACAGATAGCAAAATAAATCTTGCAGTTACTTACTCACTTCACGATTAAGAAGAACCCAACAAACAGTCTTGGTGCCCAATAGTTCCTGCTACCATTTGGCATTAAATCCAGATTTCTGCACAGGATTGAATTGCTCCTACTTCCAGCTCAAGGCCTACACTGTGCTCTTTTGTTTAGCCAGGACCTCACACCATTTCGAGGCATGAACTCATGTTGACCCTCCACAGCACAGAAGTAGCAGCTTTCCCTAGGGTCTGGGGCTAGGAACCAAAAGAAAGACCCACTATGTTAAAGATTCTACAACCAGTTCAGTGTGCAAGTGGGCCCCCACAAGTCTCTCACATACTCTAACAGCACACTGTTTACACTACACTGCAGAATCTTTAAAACTCCATTTCAAGTTTTACAACAGTAGCAATCATTCAGGCTTCTGTACCCTTTCTGTGCTCAGGAGTTAGGCTAGCCAAGTGCCTGGGATATTCACAAGGGCACACCTTTGGTTTCACATCCCACTCAGAAGCAGGCAGTGTGTTTTCAGCCAACACCTAACTCTTGGGAAGCTGTGGTACTAATATTTTGCAATAACCCCACCTCTAAAGTTAGAGCTTTCCTAAGCCCATTTTCCCTTAGTTACTTCCCTTCATTTATCTTCTTCCCCAAACCAAGAGAAGTTAGGCTCCAAGTTGCTATAGCAGGCATCCTTGAGTCCACCTTACCCTAAGGTAAGAGGGAATCAAATTCAAACAGATCAACAGAGACTACTAAGCCCTACACATCCTTCAGTCTTGGTTGCTGCTATGTTGCTTTTTTCCTGACATACTGATTGCTTTCAGGAATCATGCTGCAGTTCCATACTGCTGAGCACTGCAATATAATGAAATCATTCATTAAATACCCTCATAACTAAAGCAGAATGACTTGAAGGGCAAGTATGGTAACTTCATTGATCCCTGGCACTAAGATTATACAGTAAAGGATGGCTTACTTTGAGTGAGAAGTCAGTTTGGTGAAGGGAGAACACTTTTATGATCCAGTTTTGTGCAGTAACAACTGGTGCTTTCATGCATCTGCAAGAGAAAGACAGCTGTACCCCAAATCTATGTTAACTCTTGCATAGCTAATCTAAATGACCACAGAGGAGAGGGGCAGTTCTAAGACTCAACTCTCATCCATTAATTTTCTCTGTTTGTTTAAGAATCTAGGCAGATCGAAGCATATAAACACATACTATCTATTTAGTCTGAAAGGGTCTTTAAGAGGTACTCTACACAAGAACATTCCTAGCACAGCTGCAAACTTAAGGCTTGTGATAAAGGAGCCCATACTACAAAAAAAGGAAGCAGAAGAGCTCAGGTCACTGCCTGGGCCTTTTACAACGGCAGAGTCATTATACTGAAGGCTCCCTATGGAAACAAGCTGAAAGGACAGGCAAGGACAAAAACACTCACAGGGTCCCAGGCTACCCTGGGGTAAATTCCTTTCTGAATTTAAGTCTGGTGAATGGCTTAACCCTGCATATCTGAAAGCAGGGCAGGCAGGGGGACTTAATGCTATTAGCCAGGGCATCACCTCCCAGCTTTAGCTGTGGCAAGTCTCCAGCACTTTGAAAGAAAGTAACTAAAATCCCTCCATACCACCTTTGTATGTCAAGAGGTAAACAAATTCCTTTGCCTTTTCAATTTTTACAAACAACTAACAGGCTCTGAATTACCTCGGGTACGAAGTGAATATAGTAGCAGAAGGAAAATTAAACACTAAGTTTGCTGACTTGGCTAACAGAATAATTACACACTCATCTGGCAATCCTAGCCAGAGAAATTCACCCTCAGCAAAACATCATCACAGAGGCCTTGGCATCTTTCAAGGACCAGCTTGCCTCTTTCCAATAGCCACACCAAATCCAATCTCAAGTTATTTTGTCTTGAATATATAGAAACTAGCATCCAAAAAGTCTTATTTCTTTATATCCAGCAAAAGGTATTTTGATAGTGCAAGTTTTACACACAGCCATAAGGCCATTTGTTTACTTACACTATCAAGATTACGCCTTGCTTCTGTGCAAGAGCCTGTTTGTAAAAAAAAAAAAAAAGGTGGAAGAATTGAGGAGCAGGTTCATTTTTAGCTAATTTTTATGTCCATTTCTTTATTGTTGGTAAAAAAGGCATTAGCTTTAAGACATCAAGAAAAAGCTAAAAGCTTTGCCATAGACTCTTCTCAGCATGATTTCTGTTGGTCTGGGGCTTGGTCTCAGTAGAAGCCTTAGGTCCAAACAACAGGGCTGAGAATATCTAAAAGTCAAATACAGATTTTTGCCTGTTTCATTTGCTTCCACAGAAAATAAGCATAATTTAGCAAAAGCTGTACTATAAGGTGTGCAGCTTTTCCTGCTGCTTCAGAGGTTCCTGGACTCAAAGTTGCAATCCAGTGTAGTCCACTTCTTTGTTAACTCTTTCCTTAAACCAAAATTTATGCCTTCTCCTTATTCACACCGTTCTTTCTACCCATTCTTTTACCTGGACTTGCTGACAAACAAGTTCACTCCTTGGTAAAATAACTGAGTTACTAATATACAGCTCCTGATGAGAGACATCAAAACCCACAAGTAATAAACAAAGTATGAGAAACAACCACTATTGTAGACAGTTACCACAAGACAGGAGCTAAGGGACAATTCAATACTAATGAACACTGCCTACCTGACTGTTTAAGGTCCACAAAACCATTGATACATAATTATGGAAGAGCAGGCAATGAAAAGTCTAACAATTAGCTTTCACAGCTGAAACTATCCATAAACACTCACATTTTAAAGTACCCATACATAGCCAGCAAGGCTTCTCTTTACACCTTCCTCCATTCTTTGATTTCCATACCTTTTTCTCAGTCTTCATGTACACTGAAATATAAATTCACCTAGCGTTATACCAGACCTGCAGAGACAAACCTGTAACTCATCTTTTTCCACTGACTTCTCTCATTATTGCTTGTTTATCTATGTAGGAAAAAACTCATAACAAATACTAAATGTCTGCCTGAACAAGGAGAGACTAAACTTGACATACACCCAGTGATGCAGACACCCAAAAGCTGCCTCAGCAACCTTACAGGGAGCTTAGGAGAACCTCTAGAAGGTCAGACCAGGAGACCACTCACCCTGGATGACACAGGAACAGACTGTTCTGTTGCAAACCACAGATGCTTTACTTTCCATCTAGAGCACCTATATAAGGCAAGAACTGCCTACACAAGCAGCACTGATTGCCTAGGCCCACTAAAATAACTGCATTGCTACAACTCCAGCAGAGTGGAAAATGGCTGCTTTATAGTCTGGGAGCATCTTAATTACGGGGGTGGCAGTACTTAGCAAGGGAGGAGTCTCCTGTTTCTATCAGAGGATGGTTTTTTATTGCTTCATTGAAGGCTGTTGCAGGACTGGTGTGTGTAGGAGCAGCTGCTCTTACAAGAGTCAGTAATGCAAAAATACAGAGCAGTACCTGAAGGGAGAATTGGGATTTTTTACACGGCTTTGCTAGGGCTTGACTTCTTCGAAGGGAGCAAGTTGTAAGAGAAGTTTTGAAATAGGCTGTTGTCTAGTCTAGGAAAGGCTGCAAAAAGTGTGGCAAGAGCCAGTAACTCAAAAAACCTGCTATATAGAGCTTCCTTTTATCGAATTACTATGGAAGGGCCAAATAATAATGGTTTGCATTTCCTAGAACGGTGATGTAGGTTGGCTGTTAGGGAGGAGCTCCTAGCAGTAACTCAAGCCCTGGGGTAAATCTCTCAGGGAGGAAGCGGGCTCTCTTTTTTCCTATACACACTTCACCAAAGGGGGCCCAGGGTGGTTTAAACACAGCAGCTCCCTCCCTGGGGACAGAGCTAGATTCTAAGCTCTTCTTTCTTTCTTGATGGAAAAAATTATGTTACATCCTCAAGACAGCAGAATATTGCTGCTTGCATCAAATACCAGACCACATGTATCACACAACTAAAAATAATTTTACAGTCTCATTTTTGTCAGTGTCCCTCCATCCGTGCTAGATACTATGTTTAGATACTGCAGTAAAAGATAACTTCTACCACGCCCACAGTGGTGATCCACACGAAACAACACTGAGCACAGATCAGCTCTTAAATTTTTTCAGGGAAACTTCACTGATCTTCTAAAAACAAGACAAATATGCAAAGGCCTGTTGCAGGAACATATCTCAACCTGTCTTTGGGCTCTTGGTGATACTTATCCATCCCTAGAAAAAAATTATGTAGCAGACACTACAATGATATTACACAGTCAATTCATTTGCAAAGGATTCCCAAACCTTGTATTAAATCATTGCAAAGGTGTGAAAATCCCCTGAAAGTAATCAACCGTGTAATGAATGGCAATGCTTCATTGCATGAAGCTGTACGAACCCAAGTGAGGGGATGAGTGGCAGAAGGACCAGGGCTGCGGCCGAAAGTTGCAGGACTGTGATTCTCCCAGCAAACCAGAGAGATCGCCCATGTCTCCTTAAACCTTCTCCTCCCTGCTTTGGAGTCTGACACAACAGTGATTTCCAGCCTCACTTTCCAAGAGAGCAGGTGGACACAGAAGGAAGCCCATTGCCCGCGGAGTGCCCTGCGAGTCACGCAAAGAAGATCCTGTTATATTGAAGGAGCAGGAGGAAAGTCCTTTACTGGAGTGTGGTGCCTCAGCTGTGTCAGCGCAGGCCGGTGTGCTCAGGCAGGGCCACTCGCAAGCTGAGGGCTGTCTTTTTGCATTTCTCCTTTGGAAATCTGACTTTTTTGAGGAAATCTAACTTTGGTTCCTTAGTCCTATGCAAGCTCTGCATACAAGGTAGGGGGCTACTTTATAAGGGCAGCAGGTTGGATGTATGGATATATCCACGTTCTTCAGGCTATGCTGGCAGGCCTCTCGGAAGCATATGCAAAACACGTGTATGTGCTTGGTAACCCTTATTACTTGTGAAGCAATGCAGTGCGGATGTTTCCTGAGGTGCTCAGCTTCGGGATGCTGATTCTTTACAGGCACGCTGCTGCTGCGGCCGAGGGGAGCGCCTCCTGGCAGGGACCGCAGCTCTGCGGGTGAGGCGCCGCAGGCTGCGGACCGGCCCTGCCGCCGGGGCTCTCTGCCC
>WEIT01037376.1:262972-273058 GCA_013389985.1 Dryoscopus gambensis | reverse complement strand
GGAAGGACCTTCCTGCATCTTCTCAGAGAGCGGCGGAGAGCAGCAGCACGAGGGCGACCCCCACCAAACCCCCCTATCGAGCTGATTTCTTTAATAAATGATTAAAACTTTTAATAAAGGCGTCTGCCCTGTCCATAACACCAGGGCTCCTGTTTGCCCCACAGGGCAGCAGAAACAGGATCGTTCCAGTGCTCAGCAGTTACAGCTGCAGGAGGCTCCGGGTCGGCCTTTGGAACTGTGGATCCCCTCGGCCTCAGGGAGCTGCAAGAGGGAATCCCGTGGATTTACCAAAAAGCTCATCTTGTGCTGGGAGAGCGCTGGAGCCAGCACGGCCTGGAGAGGTGGAGGCAGCACAGAGCCCTGGAATGGCTGGGGTGGGAAGGGACCCCAAAGCTCATCCAGTGCCACCCCAGGAACCCCTCCCACTGTCCCAGGCTGCTCCCAGCCGCACCCAGCCTGGCCTGGGACACTCTAGGGATCCAGGGGCAGCCACAGCTTCTCTGGGAGTTCTGTCCCAGCCCCTCCCCACCCTCCCAGGGAACAATTCCTGCCCAAAATCCCATCCATCCCTGCCCTCCTGGTTTTAGGGGCCTTTTCCTGCAGACAGTTTGAAGGAGGTGAGCCCTGCTCCTCCGGAGTGCCCGGGAGCCCTCCTGGCTCTGTGTGCTCAGACAAGGGGAGATCCCAGCAGACAGAGCGGGGATGCTGCACATCAGAACTGCAAGAAAGGCAGGGCAGGATGACTTCCTGAAGATGCCGAATTAATCAAATCAATAATTTTAAGCACTTAATACCTAAAGTGGCTGGAGTGTGGAGTATAAAGGCTGTGTAAACACGATGTATGAACACCCCGTAATTGGCAGCTCGCTGGGGGATGGATCTGCTGTCTCTGGCTGCAGATGGAGTGCCGGCGTGTGCGTAATCGTAATTCATCTCTTCACAGAGTGCTCGGGTATTAATCAGCTGTAACGATGCTCTGAGCCAGTGCTGAGTGCGGCTCCAACCCCCTCTGCCTGGATGGAGGCAAATCCGCCTCAGAGGCTGGCACGGGGCTGAGCACTGGGCACGAGCTGGGCTTTGTAAGGCTCAGAATTAGCCACAAACTCTGTCAAATCTCCACATTTTGTGCAGGTGCTTCTCAGCAGATCGTGGTGACCTCAGAGGGTCTGTGAGCTGCTGGAACTGGGCTCTGAGTGAGCTGGGCTGGACAAGGTTGGGAAAGGCAGCACGGGAAATCCCTCTGTGCCTGAGGTGCTGTGGGTTGGAGCCTGTGTGATCCCGAGCCCTCCTGCTGCCAGAGGGTGTCTGTCCGTGCCCGGCCGGGCTGAGCTCAGAGCCATCGGTTATTTATCTGTGCCTGGGTTAAACCAAGCGGTGCTGACACCAGGAACACGTCCTGCTGAGAGCAGCTGGATCCTGCTGGGAACAGGGCAAGCCTCCTGAAGCTTCCTCCCTTCTCTCTGCTGCTCTCAGCCCCTCTCAGCTCACCAGAAGAGCGTTTAAAGCCAAGGGTTTAAGTTTAGCCATTAATTCCAAGAAGTATTTTTAAAGACATGAGCGGAAGCTAAACCGCCCTTCATGTCCCATGCCTTTGAGAGGGCTTGGAAGTCTCCTTGACCCCTGAGATTGACCCAGGTGCTGGAAGTTTAAATTCACACCAAAACCCTGCTTCCACTGAGCTCCTTACCCCAGCAGAACTGGTTTTTAACACCAGCTCACAGCTGAGGTTTCCAGATCCTCCCCCATCCCTGAAGGAGCACTCAGAACCCAGACACTTGACCAGGGCAGGCAGTGCCACTTCAGCCTTTTGTATTCCGCTCCCTTAGCTGCCTAAAAGGCGTTTGGATGTTTAAAGTGTTTATTAAGAGAGCACCATAAAGCAGGGAGATGGAATGGTTTCACGGCAGGCTCGGTGTTCTGTCTGCTGGCTGATAAATCAGTGCCCTTATCAACCCCTGCTGCACGGCAATGGGCTTGGCACGGATCAGCAGGAGATGGAAGCCCTTTACTGCCCTGATCCCCAGCCTCCTGCACACTCACACTCAAGGACAATTCCCCCACCTTATCTGGATGGAGACAGCATTGATTTAGCTTGCATTAACCTTTCAGGACCTATCAGATTACGCTGGATACATTTCACCTGATAAGAATTGAGCTGGAGTTCAGTCCCTGCCTCTCGTGTGAGTTAATCACCATCAGGGAGCTGCTTCCCAGCTTTGGGTGGCAAAGGGGTTTTAATCACAATTTTAGTTCCAAAATTACTGACCCATCTGCCCAGCCACCTCACTCATTCTAAATCAGTCGTCCCCAGGAACATTTAACTTTCTAACCAAAAGTCTTTGTGCTCTGCTGTTCCAGGGCTGACTCCGAGGACATCACTCCCAGCCCATCCTGCTCCTGATGTCCTGGACCGCCTCAGGCTATTTTGGGCCTCACCTGGCTGTCCTTCCAGCAAGACTCATGTTTGGCTTTGTTTGGAACACGGGAAGAACTTTGTGAGGTGAAGTTTCGTTGCTGATTTCTTCACATAAATCCTGCTCTGGGTGTGACGGGCAAAGAGACTTCAGTGGGCAGGACTGTAAACCCTCTGGTGCTGTGCAGGATAAACGAGCTCAAACAGGAGCTCTGCACCTCTCCAGCACTGCTGAGAGCATGGCCAAGCTCCATGTGTGGCAGTGACAGAGTCTGTACGTGTATGTGACACGCAGGGAGCACAAACGAGCAGCAATGGCCCCAGAACTGCAGCAAAATCCCGAGTGCTCCGGGCAGGACGGTGCTGCCCTGGCTTGGGCAGGAGAATGGTTCCATTTGGCCCTGAACCCGAGGCCCCTGCACAGCCTGAGCACCCCCATCAGGGGGACCCCGCTGGGGCTCTGCTCCCTGATCCCGGCAGGTAAAGGTGTCATTGTCCTAACGAGGTGACAGAGCCCTGGCACACAGCTGCCCTTTAGGCCTGGTTCTTGTTAAAACAGCTTCCTTAAGGCAGGCTTTGGTCCTGTCCTTGACTTAATCAGCGCTGTCAGGAGAGATCTGGACACAGGGAGAGGGTGAAAGGCCGGGGAGTGACCCCGTGTGCCACCGAGTGCCACGTGCAGGACGCGGTTTCCGGGGGCAGCTGCCATCCCCTGGCAGTGCCAGCGCTGTCCCTGCCCTGCGAGCTCATCCCTCCCTGCCAGGGCAGCTCTGCACCCCGGCTCTGCCCTTGGCAGCCCTTGGCAGGCGATCGACGCCTGCTCTGCTCCTTCCCTGCGCTCCTGAGGCCGTAAATGGAGCGAAAACAGAGGAGGCAGCCCCATAAAAACACCCAAGCGCTGGGCGAGCAGGGGACAGAGCCACCCGTCACCAGCAGCGGCTGCGGGTGGCACTAAAGCCGAGCAGGGCTCGTTCTCCTGGAGACGGGAGCGGGAGCAGTAAATGGCACAGAACTAGTCTGGGCTGCAGATAAAATATTTACAGAAAATAAAAACAATGGGAGTGGGCAGCGAGGGCAAGGGGACACCAGCGTGTCTGGGAAACGGGATAAACCATTTCTCTTCTCAGAGTATCTCGGTAACTCCTGAGAGGCATTTCCTTTAACACAAATTTGCTGTTATTCCGAAGGGCCCTGGGGGGTGGAGGGCGAGCAGGAGGTCGGTCCCCAAGGGTGGGTAACACATGGCACACCTGGAATGGTGGGAAGTGAGAAGCTGAGACCTCCCCAGGGATGGAGAAGCTTCTCCTCCTCAGGATTTGCGTGCCTGGTCCACACTGAGCATCAGGAACGGTGCTGGAGGTGGAGCTGGGACCTGGAGGGTGGAACAGGTCCTCAGCTCAGGGGAGTTTTGCAATCCCACACTGGGGTTTTGCATTGTCCTGGCACCACTCAGGTGTTCTGCTCTGGCAGCTGAGGCTGGTGGCAATCACAGCCGAAAGTAACTCATCAAATAGCTAACAGCTAATTAAAATTAACTAATTACTCATAAAAATTAAATAGCTAAGAACTAAAAAACTCTAATAACTACAAACTAATAAAAGTAAAATGGCTAAGAACTAAAAAATAAACCAATAACTACAAACGAATAACTAACAAAATAGCTAAGAACTGCTAAAATAGCTGCAGGAAAAAACTCAGGCAGCTGGGACTGGTGCAGGAGGGGCCATTTCAGGCTGCTCCCTTGGCCTGGGACCCTGCCCTTGCTGCCTCTTCATTTGGCCTTTTTCACCTGTGGACAACAACGATCAGGAAGGGAGGTTTTTAAAAGCTGCAGAACTTTCTTTTTTTTAACCAATTATGAAGCTGATTAATACCAATTTTGACAGTTTCAGGGAAGGCAGGAGCGACTCCCCTTCCTCTGCCTTTCCCACACTATGTTCATGCAGGGTTTGCTGTTGGGGCCGATCCTCCCGGCAGGAGAGACAGACAAAGACTGCTCCCAGTTATTTTAAACCTCTATAAAAAGCTCTTTCTGTGGATCCTCACGGCTCCTAGGCATGGCCCTGCACTCCAGAGGAGCCACAGAGCCGAGCCGAGCGGCTGAGGTAATTCCTGAGGGTGTCAGAGCACCCTGGAAAGCAGAAGGCCACCCTTGCCCAGCTGCAGGGTTGGACAGGCGAGTCCTCAGCGCAGCGCTGGGGTTTTGCAGAGAAGTAAAAATAGCTGGGAAGGAAGAGGAGGAAGCTGCCGGCCCCGAGCAGCTTCCTGAGCGTTTCCAGCTCAATGGGGTTTGATTGCTCCACACCTGCCCGCTCCTCCCCGGCTGAGGCAGGAAAAATAATCTCCCCTGATATGCAAATCCAGCAAATCTCAGCGCAGCCGAGGAGAGCGAGAAATAAATCTGCAAATCCGAGCCACCAACTTCAAACCCTTTCCTGAGAGAGATTTGGCAGATTTCCCCCCTTTTCCCTGGCTCGGCTGAGAGGGAATGAAGGATTCTCATTCCTTTTGCACCATCTTGGAAAAAATAAGAGTGACTTCTGTGCTGTACTGGAGTAAGCAGGGGGTTCCCGATGGATCTCCTCAAGTTCCAGCCCCAAATGCTTTGGGATGAGTGCTCCCTCACGTGGCTGCCCCACTCCCACTGGGAAAGCTCCTCAGACCCAGGGATCCAGGAACAGCTCCCCCAGAACCAAAGGGCCCACTCGGGTTGTGTCCAAATCCCACAAACCTGGGCTGTTCTGCTGTGAGTGCCACTCCCAGCCCTCATTTTTTAAGGAGTTTCATTTTTTAGGGATGAGTAGGATAAGTAAAACTTTGGGAAGGGAGAAACTTTCCAGGAAGCTGCAGAAAGGTTGGAAAGAGAAAGGTTGGAAAGAGCAGTGTCCCAGAAACGTGGCTCCAGTTCCTGAAGGGAATTGGCCCAGGTTTGTGTCCCCTGCTGGAGGAAAAGCTCCTGCCTGTGGGGGAATCAGGTGTCAAACAATGCTGGGGCTGGGGGGGAACCCCAAAATCCAAAATGATCGTATTGATTTTAACCGGAGACTAAGGAGTTAAGAGCCCAGGGATTTCAGGCAGCTCAGGCCTTGCTGCTGGCGCTGGAAATGCCCGGTTTGTGTGGGAAGAGCTGTTCTCAGCTGCCCCCGGCCCGGGGTGGACACTGAGCTGCCAGGCAGGGCCTGGGCTGTTGGCGACACAGGCATGGGCTGAGGCAGGGAGGCAGGAAAGGGTTAAAACAGGAAGACTGGCTCGGAGAACGAGCTGGGTTTGGAATTTTGTCCTCTTAAAGACCGAGCTGGCACCCGGGAGTGGTCGGAGAACTGATCCGGAACTCAGTGGGGGGAAATCCCTGTGTTTGAGGTGCTTTGGGGGGGTTTCTGTGTGCGAAAGAGGAGCCTTCTTGCGAGATAAGGAAGGGTTGGTGACAGGTCCATTCCTGTGGATCAGCGGATGGAATTCTGGCCAGCCAGGTCCTTACAGGAGCACGATCACAGCCCCATCCTGCTGGATGAGGATTTCGGGGTCTGGGCACAACCCACAGCACCGAACTCCTGCCTGCAGCCTCTCCCCATGGAGGGACCTGTCAGGCTCCCAGAACTTCCCCCCTGTGTGAATTATTAAAATATGNCACAACCCACAGCACCGAACTCCTGCCTGCAGCCTCTCCCCATGGAGGGACCTGTCAGGCTCCCAAAACTTCCCCCCTGTGGAAGGAAACATCCCAGGTGTGAGATCCTGCTCCAAATTCCAGTTTCCTTTCGGTGTTTTGTATGAGTGCAGCGTCTCACGGGTTCTCCAGCAGCAGCCGAGCACAATTACAGGTAATTAACCCCAGGAAATATCCCGCGGTGTTAGCAAAGAGCCCCGGCGCTGCCTTGGCCTGCAGCGCTGGCAGGGGACACTTTCTGCTCCTCACTTCAGTGCCGCTGGCTGCGGGGAGGACTCATTTCCATCAGCAAATGCTGGAATTCCGCATTTGGGGAACACTCTGAGTCCTCCGTCCACACTGTGACTCTGGAGGATGGAGTCATAAAAATGGAGTGATTTTAGCTTTTTTCTCCTTCAAAGCAGGGGCACCTTGAAGGTTCTCAGAACTGGTTCGGGCTGGGAATCCCATTTTCCTGATCAGCAATGAGTGCAGCTGACTGTGCTGAAAGCAGTGGTCCTGAACAGCGAGGCAGGAGGGTTTGTGTTCATTAACCAGGCTTCAAACCCTCGTCTCCGTGGCAGATAAATGCTGTGGGTATTTTTAATCCACTGCCTTGATTTAGCATTTTCTCCTCTCTCAGCCTCTCTAAAAGATAACATCCAGATGAGCAGCTGATAATTAGCCCCGGAGGGCCACATGTACAATTCGATTTCAAAGGGGGCCTTTCATGTTGGATATTGATTTAAAAAAAAAATAAATAAAAGCGGCCTTTTCATCCGAAAGCAGCCTCAGAGTGCTCTGTGTGCGAGGAGCTTCCCTTCTCCAGCCCTGCCCACGTGGGGCCACCTGCCAAAGAGAAAAACCTCGGCTTTATTTATTAAAACTCATTTATTTTCTCCAGGCAGGCTGAGAAACAGAATTCATGCGTCTGAAGGCCAGGCCTGGGCGTGAAAATCAAACCGTGCCTGCTCCCAGCCTGGTGCTCTCTGTGATGAAAGAGCTGAAGGTTCCCAAATTACGGAGATCAGAGGAGAGGCGGCGGGAGCAGGAGCTACAGAGAGCTGAGGGCCGGCAGGGAGGGAAGAGCTGGAGCCGCTCCAGGGCACAGCCAGCAGGGACAGAGCAGCTCCTTGACCCGGGGTGATCATCTCAAGGGGCGTTAGTTGATCATCTCAGGGGGCGTTAATTGATCTGGGATGGTGCAGGCGTGGGGGAGAGGCTCCAAGCCACGCCACAAGGTTCCTGGATTAATTCCGGGTTTGTTGCCTCTGTTATTCCGAGTTAATTCCATGGGCGCCCCAATGGATGTGTTTCAAATCTCAATTAATGTCCTGCACAATCAATTCGTAAATAATTAATCCAAGGGGCTGATTCAGTGGGAAGAGAACTCACTGTGCACAAAGTGCTCGCAGTCCTGTCTCGGCTGCAGGGAAATCCCTGACTCTGACAGGGGCAAACCCCACAGCTCTGGGGTTTGCCAGCTCTGGGGTCTGCCAGCTCTGGGGTCTGCCAGCTTTGGGGTTTGCCAGCTTTGGGGTTTGCCAGCTTTGGGGTTCGCTAGCTCCGGGGTTCACCAGCTCCAGGGTTCGCCACCTTTGGGGTTTGCCAGCTCTGGGGTCTGCCAGCTTTGGGGTTCACCAGCTCTGGGGTTCGCCACCTTTGGGGTCTTCCAGCTCCGGGGTTCGCCACCTTTGGGGTTCGCCAGCTCTGGGGTTCACCAGCTTTGGGGTCTGCCAGCTCTGGGGTTCACCAGCTCTGGGGTTCATCAGCTTTGGGGTCTCCCAGCTTTGGGGTCTCCCAGCTCTGGGGTTCACCAGCTCTGGGGTTCACCAGCTCTGGGGTTCATCAGCTTTGGGGTCTGCCAGCTCTGGGGTTTGCCAGGTCTGGTGTTCACCAGCTCTGGGGTTCATCAGCTCTGGGGTTTGCCAGCTCTGGGGTTCACCAGCTCTGGGGTTCATCAGCTTTGGGGTCTCCCAGCTTTGGGGTCTCCCAGCTCTGGGGTTCACCAGCTCTGGGGTTCACCAGCTTTGGGGTTTGCCAGCGCTGGGGTCTGCCAGGTTTCCTGGTTATTTAGGGGGGTTCAGGAGGCCAGAAACCAGAACTGAGCTGAGCTGAGGGGTCAGACACTGCCACGGTGTTTGCTTCCCTCTGCTTGGAGTATCTGAGGTGGAAGAGCCGGAAGGACCAAACTCCACAGGAAGCTGCTTTCAAAAGCAAGGGGACAGCAGTGGAATTGCAGATATTGATTACATATAGTAAATTCTATATTTAATTCTCATTAAACTCCATATTTAATTCCAATCAGGAACAGCATTGCCTGGCTAAGCAGGGAGTGGGTTGTTCTCTCTCTCAGCCAGGTTTAGGATTTTTGGGTTGTTTTTTTATGTTGAAAACTTTGAGGTTTGGAATTAGGCCCAATTTTTTCCAGAATTTTTTAATCCTCTGCCTGGAAGTGTTGAGCCAGGCTGGAGCTGGAGCAGCCTGGCCAGGCTGGGCCCTGCCTGGGTGCTCTTCCCTCTGTTCGAGGAAGATGAAAAGAGCAAATCCTCACGGAGTCATTTCCCTGCGGGAGCTGAAGCTTCCAGAACGCAGCCAGGGAGCCCTTCCCGCGCGGAGCTGGACGGAGGGAGAACATCCAGTTCCATGGGATTTGGGGACCCAAGCTCTCCTCACCCACTGGAACCCCCGGCTGAACCCCAAAAGGCTCTGAAAGAACCCGGAATTCACCCACCAAGGATTCCCCCTTCCCCTTGGAGCAGAGAAGGGGAAGTTTTATCAGGCAGCGTTGTCGTGGAAGGGAAATTAAAGATTGAGTCAAAGAGACAATGACTGGAGAATTAATTCTTTCCTGTCCTGTGAACTCAGAGCAAAAACTGACAGTTTTATGTTCCTTTGAGGGAAATCTCTTGAATAAAAGCCGGAGCAGCGAGGGGGAAGGAGGAGGGGGAGAAGGAAAAAGGGAAAACTGCTCGGAGCTGTAACCCCACCACAGGCAAGAGCTCTCCACTGGCAGCTTCACTTCCCACCAGGTGCGTCTGAGGAGTTTTGCCACCCTCCTCAGAGTTCATTTTCTCCTCGTGCAGCGCTCTCCGAGCGCATAAATCTTTCATGTTCTCATTTTCCACCGGCCCCACGCGGCTGCGGTTGGCTCTTGGGCCGAGCAGAGTTGAAGTTCTCCCTGAGACACCTCTTGTTCTGCAAGGAAAGACGTTTCCAGCAAATCCATCAAGAAATCTTTTCCAGTTGGTGCCCTCGGATGGGGGTGTTGTTGTTTTTTAACTTGGAGAATTCACTTTTCGCTCTGAGGAAAGCATCTGGAGCTTTCATTTCGAACCAGGGAGTTTTGGGATCCAATTGAGGAGCTGCTGTCACTGGGAGCTGAATCAAGGCACTGGCACTGCTGCAAAGCAATAACTTTCTACCCAAACCAGTGAAAAATGAGATTTTTCTCTGTGAAAAATAAAATAAAATAAAATAAAACCAGATTTCCTCTGAAAAGATATTTTATTTTCAGTTTTAAAAAGACCCAAAAAACAACAATGCTGAGTGACTTTGTGATCTTGCCCTAAAAGAGGTTTTTTACACCGAGGGGGAAAGACCCAGCACCTCAGCTGAACGAGGAATTCTCAATCCTCTCCTGCTGCAGGGGACAGGGAATAGGCAGGGAGGGACCCCCGGAGGAGCAGGCGAATGAGATAAGAGATGCACAATGGACTTGTTAGAGGAGTTTATGGCTGTGACGAGCCTGACAAAGCCCGGGGCCTCCTGGTGTTTTACTCCATCCCGCGGCCTCGTGAAATCAACGGCCAGGAAATGTAAAACCCATAAAAGGCTGTCGGTGCTCCCTGGGTGCACAGCCACGCTCTGGAATCCATCGCCGGCCGCGGTCAGAGCTGGCAGGGAGATGGGTAAAAGGCTCCCAGAACTTTATGGCCGATACCGACACAACGCGAGCGCTCCGAAACCTCCGGCCCGGCACGGAGCGGGGGCTGCGGGAGGCCGCGCCGGGCCCTGCCCTGCTCCC
>WEIT01037376.1:243442-262919 GCA_013389985.1 Dryoscopus gambensis | reverse complement strand
GGGGACAGGGCCGCGCCAGGGGAGCCTCTGCTGCCCCCCCTGCGGGGCTGCGCTGGAGCACGGCGAGCTGAGGTGGGATTTGGGATAAAGCCTTCCCTGGGCTGGAATTCCCAGAGCAGCTGTGGCTGCCCCTGGATCCCTGGCAGTGCCCAGGGCCAGGCTGGACATTGGGGCTGGAGCAGCCTGGGGCAGCGGGAGGGGTCCCTGCCCACGGCTGACTCCATGACATGACAACGTGAGTGTTCTTCCTTCCTCAGGGGAGAAAACCCGGTATCCATCAGTTTCGTCACAAATATCACTCATTTATTCATTTCTCTCTCCTCTTTTTGTATCTTTTCTTGTTTTAAAACCCAAATATTCGTGGCTCTTGATGTTGGTTTCCCTTAAGCTGCCTCGGCGAGTGCAAAGTCTGAGCTGGAACCAGGAACCTCCTGGTGTTGGTAACCCCATCCTGTCTCTGCTGGGCTGAGCTCAGAGCCTGAAGATGACTCGGTTTAATTTGTTACGGCATTTTTAAGAGAGTGCAGGAAAAAACCCCCACCCCAGCAGCTTCCAGAGTCTCTTTATTTGCAATTCAATAATGCCAGCAGCCAGCCAACCTTGCTTTATAACCTCAAGATAGAGGTGCTAAGTGGAGAATTACTTTGAATATTTTAAGTACAGCTGACCAGCTGCTTATTTAGATAGATATATAAATATATCATTCACAGGGTTTTATCACTCTGGTGATACGAGGCTGTTTTAAAGGGAAAGATTCATTTTTGGGGGGCTCGCTGTGAGGTTTTCTTGAGCCCCTAGGATGGCACAGAGCAGAATTTTAAGTTTCAAGCAGTCAAAATTCATGAGCCAGGCCTCGCTGAAAAAATTAAGACGAGACTAAAAATCAGGGAACACAAACAAATATTTGCATTTCTTCCTTTTTGCCTGGATGCTTCCAAAGCACCAGAAAGCAGGTTGGGGTTTATTTACTTCTCCGTGAAAACAGAAGCTGTCAGCCCGTGTGGCTCCCAGAAATGGAACATCACTCCCCACCGCCAGCCACGGTCACACGGCGGGAGACGCCGGAGTCGGACGCTGCAGCTCCCTAAAACGAGGAGATTTTCACCCTTCCCACCTCAGTAACCGAGCTCCTTCCCAAGGGAGGGCAGCTCCCTAAAAACACTGCCTTAGGGTTTGTGCTGCCCCAGAGGAGCACAGAACCTCCCCAGGTGAACAGGGAGCTTTCCCTGTGCCCGCAGCCGGCAGGGTTTGGGAGAGCAGGCGAGGGGCAGGGATGGGACGGGACGGGGTCCGTGTCCCACCTGCTCAGGGAAGGGGAAATGTCCCAGCACGGCCTGAACGCAGAAGAGCTCCCACGCTCTGCTCCCACTGCTGACTCCAGAACTCTCAGGGACACGCTGTGGATGCACCAGGATTTCACCAGCACGGCCAGGCCCAGCTGAGCTCCTGGGGACACCCTGGGGTAATTCAGGGTATTTAGGGAACCCTAAATTCAGGGTATTTATTGTGTTTATGCACTCCCTGCAGCCTCCAGGAGAATCCCCCTCCTGCCCGTCCTGTCAGCACAGAGATTCCTGAGAGGTGACCCTCAGGTGTCCGTGTCCCTCTGCACCCTCAGGTGTCCGTGTCCCTGTCCCAGGCCGCCATTCCCACCAGGACCAGCTGCTCTTTCCCTGTTCCCTGTCCCTGTCCCTGTTCCCTGTTCCCTGTTCCCCACCCTCCCTGCTGTGCCCTCACATGGAGCAAGCAGAGATGAGACCCACCCTGCCCCGGGCAGAGACAGGCCCTGGAATTCCAGGGGAAGGCAGAAGCTCCTTGAGGGATGTTCCTGTTATTCCTGTTATTCCTGTTATTCCCTTGCTTTCAGATCACCTCGGGTGCCTTTGTGCAGAGCAGAAATTGAAATCAGCCCTGAGAGGAGCTGGAGCTGCCAGGAACACCTGAATATGGAAGAGCAAATGTTCCTTCATCCTTGAGCAGGGGATGGAATCTGCCACCGAACAGGGTTTGCCTTGAACTGTCCTTCTCCTGGAGAGGGCTTCTCCTTCTCCGTCCAGGGCTTGGTGTTGTTTTCCTTGTCCTTCCCCCCTTCCACGCATTAAATGTTTAATGAGAGCTCTGAGCAGCCAGGCCCCGTGAAGTTCCAGAAGTTCTCACGTTGGACGCGTTTAAAGCTGCGGTCGAAGGAAGGAATGAACGAAACGCCCGCCCGAAGGCAGAGCCATGGCCGTGCCTCAGGAAGGGACGGGGAACACGAGGGACGAGCAGCGGGAGAGCGGGGCTGGAGCGCAGGGATGGAGGAAAACATTTCCCGGCGCTGCCGCGAACCACAGCACCCACAGAGCCGCTGGAGCGCCCAGGCTGTGCCCGCCCTCCGCCCCGAACCCCGGCTGCCCCCGAGGGGGTTTCCCTGCTCAGCCAGCACTCCCTGGGAGCTGCAGCTCGGCGCCGAGGATTCCAGGCCTGGCGCAGGGAAGGAGCTGCAGGGGGGCACCTCCCGGCCTGGGGTGGGCAGCTCAGGGGAGCGGAGTCGATGCCTTGTCCGGCTGCCTGGGAACAGACCAGACGGGAGCCAGGGAATAAAGGCAGGGATTTATTGGAGAGGCCTCCAAAGGCACACCCTGGGGAGCCAGAGGCTGCTTCCAACAGGGACCCCGAGATGGATGGCAGGTCACGAGTTCCTCACACTGTTATAGGTTTGGTCCATTTGCATATCAGCATAAATTCACCAATTAAAACTTTAGCTAATGATGTAATTTCTTCAATTTCTCCACCTCTCTCGCAGCCCCAGCTTACACCTTTGGGCCTGGGACAGTCTGAGTGTCCTTGGAGAGCGAGCTCAGAGCAGCTTTGTTGTGTCTGTCTGGCCTAAGGGAGCGGCTCATGAGCTACAAGAGACTTCAGAGGTACACACTGGGCAATACAGGATCTGAAAAAATATAAAAGTTAAAACCTAAGGCATCATTCCCTCCCCCCTAAGGCATCAGAGTCACCCTCAGGAGCCGGGGCTGAGGGGCTGCGGGAGGGGGAATGTCCCACCGAGCAGGGAAATCGCTCTGAGCTGGGGCTGCCCGGCCTGCTGGGAGCAGCCAGAGCCCTCCCTCTCATCCTGGGTTTTGCTGGGGCTCATTGTTGTGTCAGAGTCAGAAATCCCAGAATCCTGGAGTGGTTTGGGTGGGAAGGGACCTTAAATCCCATCCAGTGCCACCCCTGCCATGGCAGGGACATCTCCCACTGCCCCAGGCTGCTCCCAGCCCCAATGTCCAGCCTGGCCTTGGGCACTGCCAGGGATCCAGGGGCAGCCACAGCTGCTCTGGGAATTCCAGCCCAGCCCCTCCCCACCCTCCCAGGGAACAATTCCTGCCCAAGATCCCATCCAGCCCTGCCCTCTGGCAGTGGGAAGCCGTTCCCTGTGTCCTGTCCCTCCAGGCCTTGTCCACAGTCCCTCTCCATCTTCCTTTAGGCTCCTTCAGACCATGGTGAGGTCACCCTGGAGCTTCTCTTCTCCAGGCTGAACAATCTCAATCTTCTCAGCCTTTTCCTGCCCTCTCTTCCCATGTGACTCCTTAAAATGGGCATTTTGGAGCCCCATGACTTCTCTTGGCGCATCCAAAGCCAGATTTTGGGAAGGCTGCCGATCCCAGAGGAAATGTGTTCCAGCAGGCCCAGCCTCACGGGAGGACACAGGGATTGAGTTCCACCCTCTGGAACTTTTCTGGAGGGAAATCATGGGAAACATCACTTAGGGTCTTATTTTTACCCTTGTTTGCATCAGACTGAGCCCGGTTAGAGGAGAAATGAGAGCTCAGGCAGCCTTGATTCTCCTCCAGCTCTGAGCACAACAGCACCTCTCCCCCTTCACTCCCGAACCCCCCGCTCCCTTTCCAGAGCAGCTGCTCCCTTTTTCAATCATTCTTCCAATTTTTCATTATTGTTTTGTCCCTTCCATAAAGCAGGATGAAAATTAAAGCCCATAAAACTTTCCATTTCTGTGGCGTGGATCTGTTGGCAGATAAAAACCTGCTACAAATCATTAAGCAGGAGGCAGCCGGAGATGCTGCCGGGAGGTGACATTGGAGCCCAAACTCCTGGGGGTTTCGGGCAGCTCAGGGCCCGTCCACGCTGCTCGGGCAGCTCTGGGTGTGCACAGGGCAGCTGGAAACTCTGATTCCCACAAGGGCTTCCATTGCTGAGGTGCAGATGAGACAAGTTCCTGCTCAGAGGAATCTCCGAGGTCTCTCCAGGTGATTCCTGCATCTCCTTCCCCACCTGGCGCCTGCCCAGAAAGCTCCCACTAGCACCTGGCTGCCCTTTTAATTCGGGAATGCTTGGAAACCCCTGGCAGGATTGTTCTGAGGGTGAGCTTGGGTAGGAATTCACCCTCTGGGTGCTGTGCTTTAACAAACCCCAGAAAACCTGCATTTAACTTGATTTTTTCCCCATTATCCCCATTTTTCTCAGCATCAGCTCGGCACTGGAACTCTTCAGTCTCTTCATCTCCCCGAACCTTTTCCTGGTATTGTTCCCTTTCCAGGGCTGATTTTTACCCGGAGGCTCTACGAGGGCTCTTTGCAGGGAGGAGAGGCTGGAGCAGTTCTGGCGGCGACGGGCAGGGAGCGTTGGAGCATTCAGGCTGCAGGCTCTGATTTGATTCCATCTCCTCCTTCAGAGAACACAAAAATCATGGAAACCACTTGGCTTTGACTGCGGAGGAACAGCCAGAGCTGGCCCCAATCAGGAAACACTCGAGACCTGTGCTGGAGGTTTCTGAACAAAAGGAGAGCTGAAAATGGGGGGTTGTGGTGTTAATGGAGTTGTTTGTCTGAAAGGGCCATAAAAATGTCCTTAGGTGAGCGTGTGGATAAATATCTCCTGTGGCAGCCACAGAATCAGGGAATGGTTTGGGATGGAAAGGACCTTAAATCCCATCCAGTGCCACGGCAGGGACAGCTCCCACTGCCCCAGGCTGCTCCAGCCCCAATGTCCAGCCTGGCCTTGGGCACTGCCAGGGATCCAGGGGTAGCCACAGCTGCTCTGGGAATTCCAGCCCAGCCCCTCCCCACCCTGCCAGGGAACAATTCCTGCCCAAGATCCCATCCAGCCCTGCCCTCTGGCAGTGGGAAGCCATTCCCTATGTCCTGTCCCTCCAGGCCTTGTCCCCAGTCCCTCTCCAGCTCTGCTGGAGCCCCTCCAGGCCCTGGAAGCTACCATGAGGCCACCCCAAAACCTTTTCTGCAGGGTGAACAGTCATGGTTAGGGGACATGGATTAAGGAGAGAACCTCCTGCAGACCAGTGGGACACTGGGATCAACGATCCTGCAGGACACTGGGATCAGGGATCCTGTATCACACTCTGATCCCGTATCACACTGGGATCAGGGATCCCGTATCACATTGGGATCAGGGATCCTGTATCACACTCTGATCCCGTATCACACTGGGATCAGGGATCCCGTATCACACTGGGATCAGGGATCCTGTATCACACTCTGATCCTGTATCACACTGGGATCAGGGATCCTGTATCACATTGGGATCAGGGATCCTGTATCACGCGTCCCTGTTTTTGCAGCAGAGCTGCATTAACAGTGCTCAGCTCCTGCTCTGTGCTGATAAGGAAGGTGTCAATGGCTTCAGGGATTTTCCTCCCAGATCCATAAATCCCCTCCTGGCCATCATCCCCCTCATCACCACCCTCCCCACCCTCACCATCCCCAGGCTGTGTCGCTGCTCTCGCTCCTCGCTCTGTCCCTCCGGACCCAGTGTTTGGCGCTCGTCTGCACTGAACTGCACTTGCTGCCTGCGTCACCTGAAGGAGGCAAATCCCCTGGAACCCGGGGCTGTGCCTGCTCCCAGGGACGAGAGTGGGATATAAATGGATTCTTTCCCAGCTCCTCCAAATCCCTTCTGACCAGAGCTACGAAACCGCATCCAACGCTGCTGGTTTTATTTTTATTTAGGTTTTTTTGAATGTGACCAAATCCACAGCATTTGCAGGGGCGTGGATCCCATTCAGGCCCCGGCCACAAATCCCGTCCATGCTCCAGCCTTTGCTGGGGATTTTCTTTTGTCTTTTTCCCAGTCCCCAGGAGGGGAATGAGCTGTGCTGCTCTGTAAATACTCCCTGTAAGCAACCCTCGGCCTCGGGAGGCTGTAATCGAAATAAATCTGCGAGGATTAGCTGTGATTTACGGGTAGAAATCTGGGAATAAAGCAGCCAGCGGTTTTCCTGGGGGTCTGTGGACGCTTTGCAGGATTGTTTGCTGGTTTAATACCCACTCGGGTGGCTCTGTATTGCTGGCAGGGAGGAGAGAAAATCTTTAGGAACAGGCACTTCCCCTGGAGACTGGGATTTGTGGAATCCAGCAGCTCCCAACCTGTCTGGATTATGTCCATAAATGTGCTGGTAAAGCTGGGAACGAGGGATTAGGAGTCCTTAAAATGGTCATGAGCTTTATTTTCTGGATTTGGGATTGCTGGTGTTGGACTGTGGTTGCTGCTCACTTTTATGTCTGAATCCTAAACTGGCTGAGGTGAACGAGAACCTTTTGTGTCCAGGGGAAGCTGAAGGCTGTGGAATGCTGGACAGTGGGAAATGAAGAGTTAAACACAGCTCACCCTCAGGCACTGGGAAATCTGGGGTTTGCTTGCACCTGTGCACTTCCTTTCGTGGCCGAAAATTCATTCCCAAACAGGAATTTGGGTTCGGGAAGGGAAGGACGAGAGGGGTGATCGTGTTCTGCAGTGATTTCAGCCTCCAAGAGCCAGCTGGGCTCGGATTCAGCTGGGAAAGGAGTGGGGGAAGTCCCGGCAGAGCCAGAGGAGCTCTGGAGCTGCTGCCCAGCAGGAGCTGCCCCTGGCACAGGAACCGGGAGCGCTCCGGCGAGGTTTGGTGGGAGCCAGCTCAGAAGGGACACAAAGCGTGCGGGGCTGCTCGTCTGAAGGTGAGAGATCCACACCTGCAGCCAGGCCGGGGGACTCCTGGGCAGGACTTGGGGTGGGATCCATTTGGGATCAGTGTGGAGGTGTTTGCTGTGAGAGCCACCCCGGGGCAGGACTTGGGGTGGGATCCGTTTGGGATCAGTGTGGAGGTGTTTGCTGTGAGAGCCACCCTTGGGCAGGATTTGGGGTGGGATCCATTTGGGATCAGTGTGGAGGTGTTTGCTGTGAGAGCCACCCCGGGGCAGTTTTTGGAGCTGGATCCCTCTGGGATCCCCTCAGCCCTTCCCAAGGGATGCACAGGGATAACCTGGTTCTCACAGGGCCCCTGCTGGGTGTTGTCCCTTTTGTCGCCACATTTTCCAGAACCAGCTTCCCCCCCTCCCACCCTGGAGTTGTTGTTTCTGCCCCCCCGAGGATTTCCTGGAGCAGCTCTCCTGCACTCCCTGACAATAACTTGCAGTTGTTAATTACCCCAGTAATTACAAGTTCTGTGGTTTCTGCCTCCCCAGCCCCAGCCGGGGACAGGAGCTGTTCCATATTTAAACACTATCGGAGCTGGATTGCTCTCCCGGGGAGCTCCTGGCCTTGAAGGCTGAGGTTTAATTCTCTGCACCACTAATTAGATCAGGAAAACAAGGAGGGAGATGTAAGCAAAGGGTTGTCGGGGTGGTTCCCAACATCTCCTCCTGCTCCGGGAGCCGTGTCTGGGCCCACTGTGGCTCAGGAACACGGATTTCTGAGGGAGATAAGGAGGAGGGAGAGAGGGAATTGGGGTTTTACCCCCCAGATGTTGCTGCTTCAGCAGCACAGCGAGGGAAATAAGCAGGAAGGACCAGCCCAAGGATTGCACTGGATGTAAAAGCAGAAAAATTCCCTGGAGGGGCAGCTGGGAGAGGCCTGGCAGAGGGGACGAGGCTGGGATTGTGGTTTCACCAAGCTTTTACTCTGGAATTGCTCTCGGGGGTGACAGCAGCTGTGGGTTTGCCCCACACGGGCTGGGGAAATGCCACGAGGGTTTCTTTGGCTGTGTTTGGGCTCCGGGACTGACAATTCCTTGGAGCAGCCAGCAGGAAACCCACAAGGACGCGGAGCCGGCTGTGAGCCGTGCACAGGACCCCGCTCCAGGGGCCGCTCTGAAGCAGCCTCTGAGCTGTGGAGACCAAATGTACTCAAATTCAGAGCTTCACAGCCGTGAAACACCCAAAAAGTCCATTAGGGGAGCGCAGTTCATGCGGGCTTCCTTTTGGAAGCAGAGAAAGCTGCAGGGGAAGCGGGGGCAGGAGGCTTGCAGGAGGCCTGGGGTGCTTAAAGACGTTTTGTGAGCAGTTCGGAGTGGGGTTTTTTGCCACTTAGCAGAGCCACAGCTAAAATACTTCAGCAGAGTGGTTAAACTGCAGTGCTGGAGCTTTTAGGAGTGGAGGCAGAACTGTCCCCCTGAAAAAACCCGAATTCTGAAAGCACTTTAACCCTCACTGGGCACATCAGAGGGTTAAAAGCTCAAAAAGCCAAGGGGGTGATGGAAAGTTATCCTCGAGGCAGTTAAAATGCAAACGCAGAGGAATTATGGAAGCTGTCCCAAGGCTGCATGATTGGAAAGGAAATACTCCGTTTTTACTGAGCTGCTTCTCCCCTCCGCTATTTTTGTGACTTTTTTACACATGAAGGTTTATTAAGCAGGGAAGGTCTCATCAGCCGGGGGGGGAAAGGACGATTTTAGTGCAGGGCAGGTGATGATGATGATCATAAAAAACTTCTTTTAAAACTTGGTGCCGAGTGGGCTGGGAAGCCTTTTTCCTTGGAGCTTGGAATTCGGGATTTAAGTGCCTCCGCCCGGGTGCTGAGCTCCCCTCGGCAGAGATTTCCGCCGTCACCAGTCTCTTCATCTTGGGAAGTCACTCGGGACCCCTCAGAGCTTCGCTGGGCAGCCTCTGCCCGGGCCTCCCCACCAAGAATTCCCAATCTCCAACCCGAACCTTCTTGCTTCAGTTTAAGGCCATTCCCCCTTGTTCTGCCACTCCAGGCCCCTGTAAAAAGTTTTTCTCCACCTTTCCTGAAGCTCCTTCAGGAGCTGGGAGGCTGCAGTGAAGTGACCCCAAAGCTTCTCTTTTCCAGGCTGATTAATAATAATAACAACACTCATTATAATAATAATAATAACAACACTAATAATAACACAATAAAACCACTAATAATAACACTAATAATAATACCACAATAATAACACAATAACAACACTAATAATAATAATAATAACAATTATAATAACAACGATAATATTTACAATAATAATAATAATCTGCTTTTCCCTGACAGTCAGGGAAGTGCTTTGCTCTGAGCCTGTCCTAATCCCTGCTAGGCTGGGCCCGACCTCCCATGCTGGAGGTGCCTCCTGAGGACAATGCCCACCTCATTCCCTGGAGCTGCAGTTTCCCCTCCATCGCCTGCCTGCAGTGGGAGCCGGCTTGGGGCTAAACACAAAGGATCTGAGACCTGGAAGTTGTTGGAGTCAACAAAATCCACAACAATCCAGCCACTTTAGTCCTTTTCCAGTGCATTTATCAAGCACCTCAGGAGAAAAACACAAAGTTTTGGTTAACTTAAGGACTCCCAGTCCCTGCAGAGGGACGCCCTTGCAGCTGGAGTTCTGCAGGAGTCAGTAACAGAGTTTGTATTTCTCAAAAAAACCACTTTGCACGTTCTGACCTTTACTCCTAAAGGGAAGCAAAATACAGATTCCAGCTCCTTAATGCACTGCAGTTTGAAGCATTTGCCTTTTCAGGCTGGGGCCAAGGGCAAATTGGTGTTTGGGACACTTAAGGGCCCATTTGTGATGTGTCGCAGCAGGACAGAACCTGCTGGAGGCTCCCAAACCCCCTCCTGCATTGAAAAGCTGAAGGTCAAGCTTAATTTCCCCCAGCACAGGGGGAACTTTGAACCCCCCGGATTTTCGACTTGCAAGGCAAGCAGGCTGGATGCCTCGGCTGCATTTGGTCATTTGGAAAGGTTATTTCTGCCCTCTCTGCCTTTCACTTGCTCCTTTTGAGGGTGGAAGTTTTATTCTGTGCTGCAAATGGGCTCCAGGCTGAGATAAAGAGCACAATTTTGGTAGCAGTGCATCAGCTGGAAAACAAAGCAGAGATTTGAGGTGTTAAGCAGTAAAAGCAAGGTTGGGAGGTTTTTATTCAGTAAAATAATGTGTAAAAGCTCTGAAAACACCATTAATTGAGAGTGGGGAAAGGCCACAAGTCCTGTCCTTGAAATGTCAGTTTGGGATAATGGATACACTTATAGGGAGCACGATTTTCCCGGGAGCTTTTATTCCCAGAAGCAGCTTCCCCCTCGGGTGGGCCCCGTGTCCGTGCAGCTGCTCCTGCCTGGCACAGGGGCTCCTCAGGATTTGTTCTCCGGCTTTATTTCCCTACCCCGTCCCCACAGAGGGGAAATGTGGCTACAAAGAGGTGGCCAAGGCTGCAGGTGTCAATCCAGAGCCTGAATTTGTGTCGCCTTTCCTGTACCCAGTCCCCAGCTGGCTTTTGGTCAAGGGAAAGCTCTGCTGTGGCCACCAGCCCCATTCTTCATGTTCCTCAGGCACCCATGGGGGTCAGGTGAGCCTGAATTTCCGTGCAGGCACCTGGAGCCTCCAGGGATTCACCTGAGGAGCCGCTGCACTCCTGGGAGGGCGGATGGGACCCAGGGAGCCGAGCCTTGCTCGGAGGGCCTGGGGCCCACAAGGGCTCCTTGAAGGATGTTTCACTGAGAGGTCCTGGAAGGGTTCTGGTGCCACGGGTGGCTCTGGAGAGGCTGTGGAGATGTCTGGAGTCTGCCCAAAGTTCTGGGGAGAGCAGGGGGCTGCGGGTCAGGGAGCTGGCAATTACTGATGGGGGTTCTCAGCGGGACGTGAGCGAGCACCTTCCCTGCCCTCGAGGGCCGGCGCTCCACAGGCTGCGGGATCCAACTGCTCCGTTCCCAGATGGATTCCTGGCAGTGCCCAAGGCCGGGCTGGACGGGGCTGGGAGCACCTGGGACAGTGGGAGGTGTCCCTGCCCACGGCAGGAGGGCAATGGATGGGTTTAAGGTCCCTTCCAGCCCGGCCCAGTCTGGGTTCCCGGCTCTTCGCCCCGGAGCTGCAGGGAGTGGTTGGAGGCCCCCAGTCCCTCCAGATGTTGTGGCTTTGCCCGGAGCAGCTTTGGCTCCCTGGCCATGCCAAAGGCCCCTTGTGCCCCTTGGATTTTCCCACCCCTTGAAAATAAGATTCCACTGAACTCTGCAGCAACAGGGGGAAGAGGGACCCTTCCCTGTTTGCCAGCTGACAAAAGGGGGTGAACTCCTGCTCCCCCATCCGAAACTCTGCCCGAATTCCAGCTGCATCCCTGCTCCCAGGAGAAACCCCAACCGCTGCTCACACTCGAGCCCTGGTGGTGACCCAGCCCCGGGATGAGCCAGCCCGGCCCCTGTGGCCCCTGCTCCATCCCCTCCCTGCCCTTCCCGAGAGCTGGAAGGTGCTGGATTTTCCGAGGCTCCCGCTCCCCTCTCCCCCCGCTGCTGCTGCAGTTCCTCCCTCTGGGGACGGTTCCATTTTGTCTCTGTTTTTACGGAAGCGTCAGGGGCTCGTGCGCTCGCACCGACACTCGAGGCCGTTACTGCAGAAGTGTTGAAAGTGTTCCGAGGTGCTTTCAGGTGCCAGCAAAATTTAGTTGACAGCACGATAATAAATCCAGCCCCAGCAACACTTGTAATGAACATGAAGGGTGTGACTGCTTCCCTTTGCCTCCCGCCTCACCCCTGGTATCTCTCTCTGCTTTGTTCCACACTAAAGACGCAATTTATGGGATCTGAAGGATGTTATGGAGATTGTGCAGAATCAGAGTATGAGCGTGTGTATGATATAATAGCGAAATTATAGTAATGTAATTTATAAGATTTCCATCTAAATCGTGGCAAACAAGGAGAGTGAATTTTTGGAGCTTTTTAAGACTTTGAACTGTGGTACAAAAATCCAATAAAAACTCGGAGGGTTTAATTTATAGCAAAGTTCCCGCACCCACTCTGGGAATGGAAATTCCTGATGGGATCATTAATTACCTGCCTGGTTTCTGTAAAAGTGCCTCATTCTGAGAGGACTAGAGTCAAAGTTCCTGTTGTTTGTTGGGGTTTGGACAATGAAGAGCAGCTTAAAGCTGGAATAATTTTCCCAATCCAGTCTCTGATCTTCCCACCAGAGATAAAATATCCAGAGTCCTCTGTTTAAATTCCCCCTGGAGAATGGGAGAGGAAGCAGAGTGGTCCCAGCTGAGCTGTGGCATAAATGTCCTCTAACTTATTTGATGTCTTTATGGACATGGAAACCACACAACTCCAAAAGGTATCACCTTAAAAGTCGTGGAATTCCGCCTCCAAAATCCAGGAGAACACAGAGCTTTGTGGATTTACTTTGCAGTGTGATTGATGACTTTGGGAATAAGTCTTGAAGCTTGATCCTCCAGATGGAAGAATATTAAAAATATTGATTTATCGTGGCTTCTCGGGTGAACTCTGCTCAGGCTGTTCTGCACCGTGGCCCCTCAGCCTGGGGGCTCTGGGGTCCTGCTGAGACTTGTTCCTGTCCAGCACTTTGGGGTGAAAATCAGCGTTTTGCAATGTTTGAAGGTTTTAAAAACCACAAAAGGAATCTGGGAGCTGTCAGCCCCGCGGTGTCAGTGAAACCCAGCTGGAGGCAGGAGGATAGGAGGACTCCTTAAATAAATAAATAAACCTTGGAAGGAAGACAGAGAAAGCCAAGCCGGGCCTAAATCGCTGTCACTGCTCCAATCTGCTCGGGGCTGTGTCCTCGGCTGATGCCACTTAAAGCCCTGCACACCCAGATTAGGCTGCAGTAATTGACGAGGAGGATCTTTAATTAAGCAGAAAATCACGATCATAAAACCGTTCCTTTGCACCTCTTTTATCTGAGCCCCGAGTGAGCGCTCGAGGGTGCCTTAGGAAGTCCCAGTCCCTAAATTAAAAACCCCCATTAAGCTTTTCTAAAGAGCTTTAAGCGCCCTTGTAAAAAATCCTCCCCAACCAGCACCTTTTGTTCTCAGAGTGCCTCGGGGTTGGAGCCTCTCCTGCCCCAGCAGCTTCTGCAGCTCCTCTGGCTCTTGTGGAGGTGGAATCACAGAATCACAGAACGACCAGGTTGGAAGAGACCTCCAAGATCATCGAGTCCAACCGATGCCCGAACACCTCAACCAAAACACAGCACCGAGTGCCCTCTCCAGTCTTTTTTAAACACATCCAGGGATGGTGACTCCACCACCTCCCCGGGCAGTCCGTTCCAGTACTTTATTGTTCTTTCCGTGAAAAATTTTTTCCTAATATCCAACCTACACCTCTTTTGGAAGAAGGGCCTGTCCCAGGGTTCACCCCCGCAGCTCCTCTCGGGAGGATTTTCCTGCTGGCCCGTCCCGGGGATTGTCCCTCTGTGCCTCAGAGCGGCCTCTGCTCCCTCCTGATTCCCCCCAGCCCCTCCTCAGCCTGGGGTGAGCCCCTCCCGGGGTTGCCAGCGGGGTCCAGGGAGGTGCTGGAGCCAAATCCCTCCCTCTGGAATGGAGGGGATCCCAGAGAGGGGGGCAAAGGCTCCCTGTCTTGGGTTGCAATATGTAACCAAAAATGTGTAATTCTATTTTCATCTGTTGAAACCGGTTGAAAGATATTTTCATCTCTTGTAACTCCAGGGGAAGGAGGGCGGGTGCCTTCTGTTAATGGGTCACTCGTTAAAACCAGATGGGGCAGTGCTTCCTTATCTCGTCCTCCACCCACCCTCCTCCAAGGGGGTATCACCTGGGAATGAGCCATTTAAGGCTCTCCTTGTGACCGATAACATCACATCATCCCACTGGGAGATGCTCCACTCAGTGGGAGGAGCCAAAGCCTCTCTACCTGCATAAAACCTGCAGCTCAGAACACCAGAGCAGCTGGTTCTTCCAATGGATTCCCCGAGGGAGACTGGACCCATCCTGTCACCACCGGACCCTTCTACAGGATCCCCTCTGCTCCAACGGAGCCACATCTGCCACTCCAGGAGTACTTACTTTGGACTGCTCCCCACACCCTGACCAACAGGGGGTCAGGTCGTGTTCTGACTCTGTCAGAGTTTCTGGGATTATTTGTTTGTTGTTGTTCTTTTCTCTGTACCACTACCTTTGTAGTTTGTAATATTCTTAGTAAAGAACTGGTATTCCTATTCCCATATCTTTGCCTGAAAGCCCCATAATTTCAAAATTATAGCAATTTGGAGGTGGGGGGTTTACATTCTCTATTCCGAGGGAGGCTCTGGTTTCCCCTGGCAGTCACCTGTCTTCTGAACCAAGAGACTCCCCCAGCCTGGGGACCCACAGGTGCCACCGTGGGGTGGTGCCGGAGCCGGGGGAGCCTGACCAGCCTGGGGCCGGGGCTGGGAGGGACGAGGCCTGGGCAGCCCAAATTTGGCAGATTTGAGCTCCTCTCCCCCAGTTTCTCCATCTCCTGGGATCTCACTCTCCCCACTCTCACCCACTCTCCCTCTGGGTGGGAGAGTTTTGCTCTGGAAGCAGAGGGCTGTGGCCCTGCTGAAGTGCCAGCAGGGATTTAGTGCTGCCAGCATGGGGTCCCCAGGGCTCTTCTCCTGCCATAAACCAAAGCAGCACCACAAAAACAGCTTTTTAGCGGCTGAAAAAAAAAAGGATGGATGAAGCTGTTACAGCAAAAGGCAAATTAAAATATCGGCTCTCAAAGGGCTCCTTATTTTCCCTCTTCCCTTTGAATTACTTTTCATTTTAGTCTCAATTTCCTCCCAGCAGACAATGGCCTGGTCACCCCTGCAGCAGGTGACAGCCACACCTGGGCCCTGGGGGGACCCTGGGGGTGTGGGGGGAGCTTCCTTTCACCCCATTATCAATGGGGAGCTTTATTTTCCCAGCACATCACCCTTAATCTGGATGTAGGCAGGGGATTGCAGAGAAATAAACCAAAATTAAAGCCTAAGAAGCTGCTGGGGTGTAATAATGAATGAGATACTGCTGACCCCTGGGCCCTCTCCCTCTTCTGGATAATTACAGAGGAATAACTGTATAAATCTTGCTTGGATTTCCTGCCCCGTTTGCTGGTGGAAATGGATGGCTCTGTGTGTTTTCTCTGCAGGCTGGAGGATTGTTTTAATTTAAATAACACAGCTTTGCAGCGCTTTGCTGTAGCAAGTGGAATTAAAACAAAAAAAAAAAAAGAACTTAGGAAGGAGGGGAGAGTGAAGCCTCTCCTGAACGGGGCTGCTCATCCCAGCAGCTGCTGCGCCTGCTCTGAGCCCCCCTCTGCTGCCCAAATGCAGCTCCTGCCCCACAGGGACTGGGTTTTCCCTCTTAAAATCCAAGGAAGGGTTTGGAGGGGGCCTTAAGGATCATCCCATCCCACCCATGCCATGGGCAGGGTCACCTTCCACCATCCCTGGCTGCTCCAAGCCCCGTCCAGCCTGGCCCTGGACACTCCCAGGGATCCAGGGGCAGCCCCCGCTGTCCTGTTCCGTTTATTCCTGACAGGGATTTCTGGGATTTCTTTCAAATTGCTGATTTTAAGGGAGGTTTGTGCTGGAGGAGCAGGACAGGGAGCGGAGCACGGGAAGGTTGTGGTGGCTGCCCCATCCCTGGAAGGGCCCAAGGCTGGGTTGGACAGGGCCTGGAGCACCCTGGACTGGTGGAAGATGTCCCTGCCCATGGCACGGGGTGACGCGTGAAGGTTTCCCTCTGTTCTGATGGGAGCGGAGGCAACAGCGCAGAAGTGCCCAGGAGTGGGGATTTGGGCGAGCACAGATGGGATTTGTCGCTGCTGTGGCTCAGAGCTGGTTCCAAGGGCAGGGCTGGATGAGGGAGCAGCTCCAGCCCCTCAGAGGGGTTTCTCTGCGTGCTGCTCTCAGCGCAGCACCCTCCAGGCTTTGGCGCCCAAGGCCGTGGCTCAGGGCGAGTCCATTACCACGGCCTGACCCCAGCTTTGGGATCGCCTCGGGGTGCCTCAAATCCCCGTGGAGGCTCTCGGCAGAGGGCTCCAGCTCCCTGGATCTCCACACTCAGCAGCAGAGAAACAAAATCAAATCAGTGCCGTTCTCATCCTGAACGCAGAGTGCCCGGGGGGGCCTTAATGCAGTCAGAGGAACCACTTTGAATTTACACCTGGAACTCATTTCAATTTTTAAGGCGCTTAAAAGCCTGGCTGCCCGTCACTTGTGGCTGCTTCCCCCATCCCGGGATGCTGATGCAGGAGAAGATTTTCCACAGGTTGGGTGGGAGAGGCTGGAGAAAGCCTGGCTGGTTTTGTGCTGCTGTCAGGTCTTATTTTCAATCGCTTTAGGGGCTTTTCTTGATTTTTGGAGTTTGGAGCTGCTCGTTAAAGCCAAGTGAAGTGTTAATGTTCGTGGCCAATGCGGAGGAGAGCTCTGTGCGCATCCATATCCATATGAAAGTGCTGGAAATCCCTAAAAGCAGGAGAGCACAATTTTCTGAAGTGTTTGATTCTAAGCTCATTTCTTGATTGCGAGAAGCAAATCCAGGGTTTGTGAACACAGAGAGACAACCCCAAGCTGGGCTTCGGAGCCGCCTCAGAGATGCAGTTCCCATTTTCATGTTCTGAAGGGGCTAAGGAAGTAATTTTTTTTCAGAAACTCTTCATAATCCTTTCACAGCCTTCTGTTTGCCCTAAAGCTTCCCATCTCACCCATTAGGCTGGATCCTGCCGAATTCATTCCACCGGACCAAAACATCAGGATCAGCCCAGAGTGCTGATAACTCTGCCCAGGCTGCAGAGACTCCTGTCTGCTCTGACCCAGCAGCCTGGTGTGAGTCAAGGCCTTCTCCAGAGCTCTTCCTCCTCTTCCCACTCTCCCAGGCAGAGCTGTCAGATCCAGCTGATCCCCTCTTGGGAGGGGTGGGTTCTTTACCACAGTGTTTACGCAGCAATGTCCTTGTTAGGGCTCCTCCTGTGAGCACAAAGGTGAGGGGGAGGAAGCCCAAAATCTGTCTGCTGGAAAATCTCTCCCTCTCCCTAAAGCCTCCCCTAAGCAGCTGCTCCTTCCCTCCCCCAGGATTTGGGGCTGCTTCCCTGGGGACTCTCCTGGCCTGGAGCTGCTCCTCCCTGTGAGCGCCCTGCCAGGGAATGGAGCAAGGAGCAGCTCTGGGAAAGGATCCTTTTCCCTGACCTAGGACTGATTCTCCAGCAGTGTGGGGGATTTGTGTTTTGGGGGGGCAGCGTGGGCTCCCCAGTCTGAGCCTCTCAGCACCCAGTGCCTCCAGCTTGGATGGACTCACCCTCAGGGGATGAAATTTCCCAACTCCTCCATCAAATTGTCCTTTTCCTTCTCCCTCCACTTGGCTGCAACTTGGCTTCAGAATGGACACAAATCTGGTTCCTCTGCTCCTGGGGATGTTGTGGCTCTGTGTCCTGCTGGCAGAGCCATTAACTGTGAGTTCTGCTGCTCTGGGATGGGCAGCTCCCTCTGGGCGGTGCTTCCAGCGGGGTCTGCGGCTGCTCTGTGGGAGCTGGATGTGGATCCACAGGTTCCTCAGGGTGGTGCCACCAGCTTGTCCCCCCTTGGCTCTGCAGCTGCCAGAGAGGAGATTTTCCTGGTGCTCTCCAGCACCCAGAGACACAAAAAGCTGCTGGGGTCTGGAACGGGAAGGAGCATCTGCTGTGGGAGGATAATTCAGGGAGGTGGAGGGAGAGATCCACCTGCTGCAAGGTTCCCCGTGGGAGCTTCTCCATCTCCCCAGTCAGAGCTGCCATCGCCGGGGTCTGATGGGGAGGAAGGCAGACAGGGCACAGGAATTACTCCGGGAGCTGTGGGAACTCTGCCCTTCGGGAATCTGTCACACGGTGACAAGACGCTGCAGAACAAGGGCCTTCAAATTCTGCTTCCTGAGAGCAGCAGGGAAAAGCTGGAGCAGGTTTGGCTGCGGGAGGGGGAGGAGGATTTTGTGTTTGGTGGAGCAGCCATCCCTCAGCCCCCTTGGGCCCGGCACAGCCCCGCGCCCACCGTGGCTTTGGAAAACTCCCCCAAATGCTCCCAGCCAGGATTGCCCCAAATCCGCCCCGTCCCACTTCATTTCCCAGCATTAGGAGCTTTGCCTTCCCTGGCTCTTTGTGTCTTGAAATGAGATTTTCTTGGAAGCAGCAGCACACCAAGGAGAGAGGGAGGGAAAGCCAGCTGGTTATCCAGGTGGGATGGCTCTGAGCTCCTGCTGTGAAGGGATCGACCAACTCACGGATAAATTCACTTTGCCTTCAGAGATGCTTTATTCCACTTTGACCAGGGAGGAGAGAGCCCGGGGAGGGCAGAGCCTTGAGCAAGCGGATGTTCAGGAATTTCTGACAACCTCTGGAGAGAGGCTGGAGGAGCAGCGAAGAGCCACAGCCAGGGGTTACACAGAAACCGGAGCTGCAAACACAAAACATGGAACAGCGTCCGGCTGCGTTTGGGGTTTGTTCCGGGGAGTGCTGATAATCGAGTGCTGGAAGATCACAGAGGTTTCGTTCCTCAAGTGTTAAAATAAGAAGCAATTAAGGCTGCTGAAAGTTGCCATGGAGGCAGGAGGGAGGCGCTGGGGAAGGAGAGTTGGGTGCTCAGGCTGGTACCGGGCACTGCTGCCTCCCTCCTTCCACTGCCCCGAGCTGGGGCAGTTCTGCGGCAGAACAGGGAGGTTCTGCAGGGGATTTTTGGGATGCTGGGGGTTGTGTCTGCGGGATAGGGGCACAGACAAGGGGTGGGACCAGCTGGAGGGGGTTGGGAGATGCCCCTTTCCATCTGCCATGGGTGTGGGGACAGCTCAGGCCCCTTCCCCTGTCCCCGGCTTGGGGATGAGGCCCCCCCGGGCTCCCAACATCCCCATCCCTGTGGGTGAGCACAGAACTGCACCCTGGCTCTCTTCCTTCTGGATTTTCTCCTCTCTCCCAGCTGTTTTCAAGGCATCAGGTTCCACTGGGTGGAGTTGGTATTAATTAAAATGAGCTAATTGCCAAGGAGCTTCTGAAGGAGCAGGGCTTTGAGCCGGCCCGGGGTACGGCGAGTGAAGGGCTTTGAGAGCTGTGTAACCCTGAGATCCAGTTTTTGCTGTGCAATCCCTTCCCTGCCAGGCTGGGGATTGAGCAAATTGGCCTCAGCCGTGCCTGGAAGCTCCCGGAGTTTCTCTGTCCCTGCAGTCTGGGCAGGTCTGAGCTGAGCCGGTGCTGGGCGCTGACAGGTTCCCCTCGGGCACAGCTCTGCGCCCACAGCAGCCTTCGCTCCCTGCTCCGTCAGGAATCCGGGGTGCTTGGGGGGTGCCGAGGGGCAGCTCTGTCACCCGTCGCTGAGCAGGGCCCCGTGCTGGGCTGGCTGGCTCCCGTCACCCTCCTGTCACACGTTTGGGGATAAGCTGGACTGCAGGGCTCGGCCCTCTGCAGGAGGGTCTGGGTTTTGTGACCCTGCTCCCGAAAAAATGGCTCTGTTTTCATCTTTAGTGCAGGAATCCCTCCCTCAGCTCACCAAACCCACCCCACCCCC
>WEIT01037376.1:232266-243082 GCA_013389985.1 Dryoscopus gambensis | reverse complement strand
ATCCGTCCCCAGAGGTTTTGTTGCACCGGGTTTGCCCGGGGGAAGACCTGGGGTGAATTTTAGCATCCGAGAATGGTTTGGGTGCAAAGGGACCTTAAGGAATGTTTGATTTCACCCCCTCCCACTGCCCCAGGCTGCTCCCAGCCCCAGTGTCCAGCCTGGCCTTGGGCACTGCCAGGGATCCAGGGGCAGCCACAGCTGCTCTGGCAATTCCAGCCCAGCCCCTCCCCACCCTCCCAGGGAACAATTCCTGCCCAGTATCCCATCTAACCCTGCTCTCTTTCAGTTTGAAGCCATTCCTGTCCCTCCGTGCCACTGTAAAAAGGCCCTGGGGTGATTTCATCCCATTGAAATCCCGAGGAACATTTGCTTTTTCTCCTCTAAAGCTTTGCTGTGCTGCTGTTCCCCAGGCTCCAGGGACGCTCATGGCAGCAGTGACGCGTGGAGGAGACCAAAGTGACTGAAAATTGCTAAAAATTGGCCCAAATAGCCAATGCTGCTGGAAAAAAGGTTTCTTAAGGGTGCTGATTTTCAGAGGGGCCCTGTCTGAAGCTGTCTGGGCACCAAGCCCCGGCTGATGATGCTCGGAGGAGCTGCAGGCCCCGTTCGCCCACAGGTTGTTGTTAATGTGGCACGGAGTTAAATGGGCTCCCAGTGCTCCCAGTAAGGCCAGCTCCTGTGGGTCACTACCATCACTTATTCCCCCCAGGAAACACCAGGGCTGGGACCAGGAGAGGCTGTTCCATGGAAAACGGGGCTGTGTGGGCAGGGTCTGCAGGAGCTGGGAGCAGGGAAGGACAGAATTCCCTGTCCTGCTTTATCCCTTCCTGGAGAAGGAGCCGTCAGGACAGAACAGCGTTATCCAGGCTGCCGGGAGCAGGGAGCTGCTCCGACACACACCGTGATTCCCACTCGGCAAGCCCAGCCACGGGGCAGAGGGAGAGGCTGCGGCTGCCTTCCATGAAGCCCTTTAGCCCTTAATGCAGCTGGATCCCAAAATCTGCGGGGCTGGAGCCTCCCAGGGCTGTGCGGAGATGGATCCGTGCCGGTCTGCGCTGCCTCCTCGGGCTGGGCTGTCCAGCTCCAGCCGCTCCAGCTGGGAATGTTCTCCCGGTCTCGGGCTTTGCGTCCCCTCAGCGAGGAGCTGGATCTGGGTGGGCTTTGGGGCCGGTTTCTCTCTGCCCCTCCCGTTTGTGCCCATCCCGCCTGGGCGCTGCCCTCCCGACTGAAGATGGCACTGCAGCACCTCCCAAGCCCGAATCCCGGGATCTGCGGCTCCAGCGGCTCCTTCCAGCCCTGCTCCGGGCTCTGGGGGCCGAGCCGTGCGCAGGAGCTGGGGCAGGGAGCCGTGCGGGACTTGCAAGGAAGGGAAAAGCTGGGGAGGACTGCGGATAAAGCTGGAAATCGGAGATTCAGCTGACGAGCTGCTTCCTCCTCCTCCTCCCAACCCCTTGATGCTCTGCTGGAGCACCTGATCCATGTTCGAGGCCAAATCCATCACCGGGGCAGCCTGGCTCGGTTCCTCTGACTCTGCTGCCCCGGTGCCTGCTGGCTCTGAGCATCCTGAAAATAAAACAGGGATGTGCTGGGACAGAGGGAACGGAACGGAAACTCCCCCAGGCTGAGATATTTTAAACGCCCAGATTTCCAGGCTGCAGACACCGCCATGGTTCGCAGCAGCCCTGGCTTGGGGTGTGCTGGGTGAGTCCCTGCCCCAGCTCCCCACAGGTTCCATTCCTCAAGGAAGAGCCTTGGTGGGGTCCCAGGTTTCGTCCAAATGCCCCCAAACCTTTGTGCAGAGCTGGCCCTGGGCTCTCCAGCCCACAATGTGTGAGCCCAGCTCTCTGTGCAGTCTCTGGCCCAGTTTGAGGGGCTGGTCCTGGTGACCTCTCTGCCACCTCTTTCCTCACCTGCCAGGACCTTTCCCCGCGGGTGCAGCTCCAACACCAGGAGCTCTGCACAGGCAGCAAATTGACTTCAGCTTTTGCCTTGAGCAGCTCCGACTGAAACAAGGAGAGGAAAGAGGGCAAACACTGATTGAAACCAGGTCTGACCTCTGCAGGAAAGGGGCACTGTGTGATCAGAGCCTCTCCTGCCACACTCTGCTTCTCCACCATGGAGCAAACAGTTCTGCCCTCACTCGGAATGGAAACTCCTGAACTGCGTGGCCTCAGCCTTGGGAAGAATCGCAGGTTCACGCTGGGGAGCAGCAGCGATCGTCCTCCGAAGGAAATCAGGCCCTGTCAGTCACACTCGGGTGGTGCCACGCAGGAGGGGCGGTTTGGGGAGGGCTGGGATGGGCTCAGGCAGGATCAGGGGTGACTTGCAGGGCAGAATTCCCAGACCAGTGTGACCCTGGGGACAGGTGGTGGCGGCTGATGGCGGGGACAGGGAGAAATTCTGAGGGATTTTTGCTCTCTGGGTGCATGGGATGGGGTGTTCCCTCAGCGGGATGTGGTGGGGCAAAGCTGGAGTTGTGGGATTCCTTGGGAATCTGTCCCAGCTGGACATTCCCCTCTGTCCACAGAGACTGTGCTCATTCTTCTCTAATTCTGCCTTGGGCTGAGGCAGATTGGATTTAGTAAAGGGTGGATCCCTCTCCAAAGGGAGCTGTGAGAGGAGAGATGGTGTTTCCCTTCTCCCCTCCATCCATCCCTCCATCCATCCATCCATCCATCCCTCCATCCATCCCTCATCCCTCCATCCCTCCATCCCTCCATCCCTCCATCCCTCCATCCCTCCATCCCTCCATCCCTCCCTCACTCCATCCCTCCATCCCTTCATCCCTCCCTCCATCCCTCCCTCCATCCCTCCCTCCATCCATCCATCCATCCATCCATCCATCCCTCCATCCATCCTTCCATCCCTCTGCAGGAAGGCAGATGCATCCAGAGGATTTGTTTCGTGGAGCTGCCCTTGGAACTGGAGCCGAATGCGGGCTCTGAGGCGCTCAGGAAGAATCCCCCTCCCTTGGCTTGGTTTGGTCTCTGTGACCCTCTGTGTTTCCCTGTCCTTCCCATCAGTCTGAACTCCAGACGTGATGTGGTGGTGGAATCTGAATTCCCATGCAGGCTCCGTGGTTCCCATGGAGAGCCACCCCCAGCCAGCCCTCTTGCCTGCTGCTGGGTATTTGTCCCTGATGGTTTTCAGGGATGTCAGCCCTGGGGCAGAGTCACGGCCTCAAGTGACCGAGTGAGAGCCCCACGGAGGAGATTCAGCACTGATGAGGGGACAAAGTCTGATTTCACCTCTTCCAGAGCTCGATCCAAACCCCAAGAGGCTCCTCCACCCCATCCCAGCCGTTTGTCTCCAGGAGTGTTTTCCCTTAGACAGGGAAGGTGAGAAATTCACCTTCAAGAAATCACTGAAGGCTTTAAATCTGAGGCAGAGGAACGAGCTCCTGCCTGCGCTCAGCAGGGCCCTAAATCCTGGCGGCAGGATCTGCCCAGAGCCTCAGCCAGGCTGGGGCTGGGACTGATGCAGGGATCCAGGCTGTCGGATCGGGGAACTCGGGGAAGCGACGGGATTTGTGTCCCTGGGGCTGCGGCGCTGGAAGTTTATTTAGCCTGGAAGAAAGGGTCTGAACCGGGTTCCCACAACAGACTTAAAGCAAGAAAAGGGTCTTTGACTCGAGGTTCTGATCCGTTTGATGTGGGGGCACCTCTGGGGGAGCTCCTCCTGTCACCCTGAGCTCTGGTAAATCGTGGTGTGGATAAAGCACGGAGGGAAGGAAAATTTTTTCCCTTGTTTTGCTCTCTTAGGCAAACAAAGACCCCTGAAGCTTTCTTTAATGTTTGTGAATTGGAGATCAATTCCTGGGCTGGGTTTTTTGGGGTAAACAAGCAGCTGTTCCCTCACGGCCCTACAGCCTCAGGTTCAGACTCGCGCTGAGGAAAATGCGTTGCTGATAAGGCAGGAGGGGATCTGCTCCTCGATATGTCCTTCACTCTTCCTTGTGCACGCGAGAGGTTTTCAGCCTGGATCGCGCCCGTTCCTGGGGCAGGAGCCAGGACAGGGCTGGAGGGAACTTGGATGTGCTGCCGGGCAGCCGGAGCCCCTCCCGGCCCTCAGGAAATGCTCGGAGCTTTCAGACGGGGCTGTTCCCGCAAAAGGGCCCCGTTGTGACAAATCGGCTCTTTCCAGCAGTCAGCTGTGTTATTTTAAAGGAATTAATTAGGAAAGCAGCTAATAATTGACATCTCGGTCCCACGAGCCCTCCTGGAGCAGCGCCGCTCGGGTCCCTCACAGCCCGCAGGAGCCTTCCTGTGCCCCGGCCAAGCCTTTCCCTGCTCATTCCCATTAATCCCGGCTGCGGACAGGCCGGGATCATCAGTCAGCACGCGGAGCTGGGCAGAGATTGATACCAGCAGCGCTGATGGTGAGTCACGGGCAGGAATTGCCGTCCCGCCTTCCCTCCCCTCAGCTTCCCCGGCCCCTGCACTGGGCTCGGGCCCTGCCCGCCCCCTTCCCACCGGTGCCACCTCCCCTCCGCCCCAGCAGCTCCCTCGCCAGCAAGCACTGCCTGCCTGCAAAATACATCCCTGGCTCGGAGGGAGAAGCGGAAAAAAGAGCAGCAGGCTGGGCCACGAGACTGCTCCCTCCGGAGTCAGGAGGCTCCTCCACAAACGCTGCAGGATATTGCTCCAAGGTTTGCTTCCTCGTGCCTCTGTCTCGTGTTCTCCCTCCCTATCTCTGTCTCCATTCACAACGGCCACAGAGGCATCCCGTTCTCCCTCTTCCCTGATAGGATCTGCCAGCACAGGAATGTTCTGGCTGAGGGGGTTCCTGAGAAGCTCGGCGCTAATATCAGAGGCCTGATATGGCAGCCGGAATAGAATTGCATTTTTCTGGGAAGAAACATTGTTCTGCAAAGGAGTGCTCGAGTCAGAGCAGCCAGGAGGGAGATTAGATCTTTGTCAGGGGACTCGACATGTTCGGCTGATCACAGGGAAGGCGAAGACAACCAAGAATGAGTCAAGAGAGGAGCAGCTGTGCTTGGAGAGCCCCGCGTGCCTCAGGTGGAGCTGCTGCCAGGGCAGGGATGTTCTCCTGCTTTTCTCTAGGCAGAGGGGCCTCCAGGAGAGGTGTGAGGGGTGGGAGCAGGACCGAAGGAAAAGCTGGAGCTTGGATCCCGGGGGAGTTTCAAATCCAGGCTCTGGAAGGAGTTGAGGTTCTGTGCCATGGAGCATTTGCTGTGTTGGAGAGGGGCTGGAGGGACAGGACATGGAGGGACAGGCACAGGGAATGGCCTGAAGCTGAACCTGGGTAGATTTAGATGGGATCTTGGGCAGGAATTGTTCCCCGGGAGGGTGGGGAGGGGCTGGGTTGGAATTCCCAGAGCAGCTGTGGCTGCCCCTGGATCCCTGGCAGTGCCCAAGGCCAGGCTGGACACTGGGGCTGGGAGCAGCCTGAGGCAGTGGGAGGGGTCCCTGGGGTGGCACTGGGTGGGATTTAAGGTCCTTCCCACCCAACCCATTCTGTGGTTCTGTGCTCAGTTCAGACCCAGAGCAGAAATCCCAGGGGACATCGAGGGCTCAGCTCAGGGAACTGGGATCAGGAGGGAATTCCAGCAGCGCTAGAGGGACCTGGCTTGGGAAGGCTCCTCCTTCACCGAAGGAAACCTGGGAACCTCTCGGTGCTTTCAGAGCAAAACCCAATGAGAGATGCAAAAGCTGCTCCTGGCAGGGTTTGCTGATTTTGCTGGGAGTATTTCACAGAGCTGCGAGAGGGGGAAACTCACCTCTTAAATCTCATTTTTAAGGTTGAGAGCCTCTTCTCTCTTCACCACTTTTTATGGATATGAGGGTTAAATGAGCAGCGATTTGTCTTTACTTTGCCTTTTGCCAGCTTGGAATGGAGCAGCAATTTTCTGGCTGCAGGGGAAGGATGTTCTTTATCCCTCTGAATTCCTCCTCATTCGGGGGAGATTTTGGAGAAAGGGGGAGGATCAGTAACTTTGAATTCTGAGTTGATGGGATGGTGAGACTTTCTCCTACATCTCGAGTGTGGTTGAGGCCTGAAAGTGAGATCAGTCAGCTTTATTCTGGCTGGTGGACCTCAAAAAAAAGCCCTCTGTGGAAGGCCTGAAAGCAGAACCAGTTTGTGCCTAAAATCTCTACAAAACCACAGAAAGATGTTGTGATTTTTCATCATAAAATAATGGATTTTCCTGACTTTCCTGGTGCAGAGGGAAGGTTTATCAGGTGATGTCACTGGACAGCTTGAAAGATCCTTCTGGGAAGTGTGGGCGTCCCTGTCCATCCCGAGGAGGAGTTAATGATGGAGTGTGGTCACCTGGCGAGCGGGGTCACTTCACCCCTCACCCTGCAGGAGGAGGTCCAGGACAGGGCTCCAGGTTCCCAGGAAAAGTGATTTTTTCCCCAGGATATGAGGATGCTCCACCTCTGAGAGCACCGCGCTGCTTCCTGCCCGTCCTGGGCTTAAATACCCCCAATAAAAACCCGAAAGGCGAATTTATTTATGGCGAGTACGTGACTGCTGCGGTCTGGAAAGGAAGAAACCTCCAGCTCTGAGACAGCTCCGTCTGAAATGTAAGAAAAGCTGTTAAATATCCTCTTTAAACACGGCCAAATGGGCCGCGGAGGGGGAGGAGGAGGATGTGTCTCTGACAGCTCCGGCAGGACCCGTTCCTGAGGGCAGTGAGCTGTGAAAGACTTGTGGCTGCTTCCCTTCGGCTGCTCTGGAGGAACACAGAGCGAGCAGTTCCCTCTCCAGAGGTCACCCAGAGCCGGCGAAAGCAGCACAAGCCCTCCCGGCCAGGGCTCCTGGCCGCACACCCTGCCCCGAGCTGGGCCTGCCCTGGCACCCGGCTCCTCTGCTGCCCTCGCGGAGCAGCCCTCGGAGCTCGGTGCTGCTGGTGTTCCTCACCCTGGCCGCTTTATGGGCACAAAGAGCATTTTTTAATGAATGAAGAGCTGCTGGATTTTATCCCTGGCCGGCCACGCCCTGGGGAAGGAGGATCCGAGGGGAGGTGGATGTGCAGGTTTGCTCTGGGTGGTGCAGGAGGGCAAGGAGAAGCCAAGGAGCAGAGCTGAAACCTTCCTTCAGTCCCATCTCTGCGGGGCCCCTTCTCCTGCTGCTTCTCCTGAGCTGTTCCCATCACTGTGCCACAGGGTCCTGAACCTTCATCTGGGAGCAGGAATGCAGGGAGAGCCCAGGAACTGCTGCTGACGCCTCAAAGAACCCGGAAATGAAACAACAGCCTTCCGAGATAACGTTAGTGTGGGAGGTGATTTAAAAGCTGGTCTTTATCAGAGGCCTCCAGGGACAGACGTAGAAAAATGTCCACAAAATGCCCACCCCCACGGGGCTGAATGCAGTTCTATAGGTTTAGCAAATTAGCATAATTGACAAAGATCACTAGATAGAGACAGAAGAGGTGAGGTCATTTCGCCCCTTCTAAATCCTCCCCCCTCAGATGGGAGCTGAACTTTGTTTATGAAAATGTGTCTCAAAGAGCTGCTTTTCAGCCTTGGTTCCCAGAAAGAACCAGGATAGGGTGGGGGGCCTTGGAATGTGTTTTGTCCTTCTGCCTTTTTTCTAGGAAAAAAGCAGGGAAACGTCCTGGGAAAAGTAGCCACGGGTACAGCAGTAGCCCCAGAGCTACAAATACACATGTAAAAATACAGAGAGCACAGGAAGGTAAAAAGGCAAAAATCATCTGAGGCATCGCTGCTTCTCAGGCATGGAGAGGAAAGGAAATGCCCACGGCGTGGCCTGGCCTCGCAGCAGGATGGATCTGCAGAGCCCGTGCGAAACACCGCGAGTGTTCCCAGCTGGGCTCTGGAGCACTCAGGGCGTTTCATGGCTCCTGGGGTGGGCTGCTAAATAAAATTCTGTGTAACTTGACGGCTGTGACCAAGCTGAAGGCGTCCCCACGGAAGCATTGGGAATCATTTTCTCTTGGACTAATTTCTTTCCACTTCTTCTTAGTCAATTAACACCCGGCTCCCCCATTAATATGAGCCGGGACGAGCCTGGCGGGCCCCTCTGCTTACCCAGAGATGATCAGGAGCAAACGGTGCCGTTCATCATCTTCCAGAGGGCACCAGATGCTTCCAAACTTACTGCTGGTTTGGTTTTTGAATGATTACATGCAATTCTAGAGCAATTTGCAGCGTAATTAGGGCTGGTTAATTAACGCTTCCAATGTCAAACTGGTTTTGTGCTTTGGATCTGGTGCTCACTGGGGGGTTGAGCCCGGGAGCTGCTCTGCAGGGACAGTGGGCACCTTCAGGGGCCAGGGTGAAACCAAGCCCTGCCACAGAGTCCCCACTCGGACCTGCTGTGCTGCGAACATGGGCTGTGAGACTCCTGATTATTCCAGTGAACTTCTGGGGAAGGCGAGGTGCAGCGACTCCTCCCCCCATGTTTATCCACGGGAGAACTTTCCTCGTTTTACTGGGAATGGCAGCGCTCAGTCCTGTTCCCGCAATAACCCTGATGGGCAAAAGCTTCCGGCCTTGGCTGCTCCGTCAGGAAAGAGCTGCTGCAGCGCTCTTGGGGTGGGATTTTCCCCGCTGAGGTTCCCCTCTGTGCTGGTTTATTTAATGCAGCAACTCGCATCTGTGGTTCCACTGAACCCTGTCAGGCCAGGCTGGATGAAACCCAGCTCAGCCCTGGGGGCTGGTTTGGGCTGTGTGGTGCAGACACAGCTCAGCTCCACATCCAGCAGTCGCATGTGAGGCCTCTTGCCCTGAAAACGTGGGAAGTGTCCCTGAGCAGGGCCAGGGCTGAAGCAGAGCCCGGGACTGAGGCGGTGTCTGGCGGCAGAGCCTGCCCGGGGCCTCGGCACTCATGCTGGGAGCTGCAGCAATGCATTCTCTTCATCTGCATCTCAGTGCAAGCAGCAAGATTTGGGAGGGTTTGGTGGTTTTAAGGGAATTTATTTCACTCTGAGAAGCCTTTTCTGTGCTCGTTCTGTAGGCCGGGTCCGAGCCCAGCTCTGGCTGTCTGTGCCACGCTTCCAGCAGTGACAACAGGAACAACGTTCCAGCCTCAATATTCCCTTACACCTGGCTCTCCATCTCCCACCACCTCCCCTTCCCTCAGCAAATGAAACCTGCCCCCCCAGCAGCCAGTTGCTCACAAGCGAGGATGGATGCTGCAGATCTTTCCCCACTCATTTGCTCAGCAATTAGCGGTGATGAATAAAGTCAGCAAAGGCCCATCTTGTCTCCACACATCTCCTGCGGCTCCTCAAACTGCTGGAATCCATCGTCTGCAGCAGATTGTGGGGACGTTCAGCAGAGGAGCAGACATCGCTGGAGGAGTCATCACCAGGTGCACCCCATCTCCTCATGCCTGACCGTCCCACGATGGTGCTGCAGCTCCAGCGCAGGTGGGGCTCCCCGTGTGCCCAGGAAATGCTCGGAGAGCAGCTGGAACATTTCCAAGTGCTGGTTCCAGCACCAGTAACTCTTCCTAGAGAACGAGGATGACGGTGTAATAGGGGCATCCACAGGGTGACGCTCCCAAAAGAGGTTGGCCCACAGTGTTTGGGCAGTTTCCCGCTCGTGGCTCTGTATTTGAGCTCACTGCCCGTGTCCAGGGAAAAGCAGGATCTTGACAACCTCCGAGGCAGGAGGAAGGCCGGGTTCGGTGGTGTGGGGGGGATCTCGGGCTGCTTGGGTGTTGCTCTGGTTTTGTGGCCACCCAACAGCTCCGGTGTGACAGCTGGAGAACCGTCCTGAGAACCCAATCACTGAACTGCCCCGAGAGCTGAGGCCAGGCTGGGGGGGAGCTCGAGGGCTGTGATTTGGGATTTAGCAGCTGCTGGGGGAGGGTTCGGCCCAGCTGAGGGGAGGCACCAGCACCGGGAGGGCAGAGGGGGGTCGGAGCAGCAAACCCGGCAGTTCCCTCAGCCCCTGCTGCAGGTGAGCTGCCGCTCTCCGGAATGCCACCGGCCCAGCCTGAGCTTCCCGAGCTGGGAATGCCAGAGCTGAGAGGACGGGACTGGGCACGGGGAGAGGGGGAACGGCAGCACCGCAGGCTCAGCCCGGCGGGAGCCCCACGCTGCCGTTAACAGTCCTGCTGTTCCATGGAGAGGGAGGAGCGGGATCAAACAGTCATTAGCTGAATTGGGCAGCAAATGCAGGATGAGAGCCCAGACAGTTTTTAGTAGGTCAGCGATCTATTTAAAGTAATTTGAATTATCTCAGGATAATTGAAATCCAGCGTTCATTCATTACTCTCGCTTTCGGGTTTAAATTATTATATCCATAGCTCTGCTCACATTTATCTGCTGACCTCAGAGCCCTTCAGCTTTGCTGTCTGGAGCAGGTCACGGTGTTATTTTCCTTCAAATTGCACCGTGTGGAGTCCCAGGTTCTGCAGAGGCAATTGGCTTGGCCGGGTGACAGCTGCGAGGGGAGCGACCGCCTCAGCCTCACGTGCGGCTGGCTGCGCCCAGCCCTGCAGCTTCCCTCTGTCCTCCAGAACCCTGTCAGGGCTGCTCTGCCTCCCGAGGGAGCGCCGGGGGTTCCTTTTCCAACACGAGGCACCATCAGCAGGGGCTCTCAGGGAACACGGGAGCGTTGGAACATTCGTGGTGTCGGTCACTGGGACGGCTCTGACATCCAGGTTGCACAGGAGGTTTTATTTCTCTAATGAGAGGACTGAAAGCAGTCACCACTTGATTTATTCCACAGCAGCTGATTTGTGCCATAAACCACACTCGGTGTTTATTGGCAGCTCCTGAAAGGGAGCAGTGAAGGAAAAGGAAGGCACTCAGTTCCTGTCCCAGTGAGCTGCAGCTGGACAGGGGAGACATTCCCTGCAGAGAGAAGAGAGAAGA
>WEIT01037376.1:190747-232227 GCA_013389985.1 Dryoscopus gambensis | reverse complement strand
CCCCATCCCTGCCGAGTCCCTGTGCCCCACCCCTGCCCACCCCCTGTGCCCCATCCCTGCCGAGTCCCTGTGCCAGAGTGGAACGTTTCACTTTGGTGCCACCAGGAACAGCCCCGGCCACGTGCAGCCGTGGCACAGAGCAGGAGGTTCTCTTTGGTTGCTCGGTTCCTCTCGTTTTTCCTGGCAGTTGTACATCCCAGGTCCAGCTTTGGGGCTGGTGCATCTTTAGAGGGTCTAAAGTGGAAAATCTCTCCTGCCGGAGTTGGGAATCCATCAAGGAGCGTCTGGAGTGCAGGAAAACCTCCGCGGCTGCCCACAGGGGTGCTCAGCCCCACCAGACGAGTACTGCCGCTGATGGAGGAGCTGAGCACTCCTGGGGGCTGCAGGAGAGCAGGGGGTCCCAGCACAGGGTGGTGGAACATCCCTCCCCTCCCCACGGGGCTGCAGTGGCAGTGGCAGGGACATGGCAGCAGCAGCCAGGAGGGAGAAGACACTTTAGTTCCAATTTGTCTCACCCAGTTTATGGAGAGGGAGGGGAAACGCACTTAAAAATGGGTAGAGAGAGAGATTTCTCTTTTGTTCACTTTATTACATGAGCCTGGGCCATCAGGGGAATCTGTCACTGGGGCCATCCCTCTCCTTGTCACCCCGTGGCACCGCCAGGAGGGGAGGAGGCAGCTGGGAGTGCGTTCGCTGAGCTGCTGCTGGCTCAGGGCTGCCGCGGGATTTGGGCTTCTCTCTCTCCCATTTTTCTGTGTTTTGGGGGGTTTTTGTTTGTTCAGGTTTGTTTGGAGGGTTTTGGGTTTTTTTCCTGGAAGGGAAAATAGATAAAATGTTTTATTTGAATTTATGTGGCCCTTCTACATTTCCCATTTTTGTACCAAGCAGAAGTGAAAGGCAGAGAGGGGAATGTTTGAGGTGGGGGTTGTACCTCCCAAACGATTCTCGCACGTGGGACCCGAGCCCCTCTGCCCTGCAGCCGTGTGACACCCTGGCATCGCGCCCTTCTCTGCCCCCAGCCCCACAGCCGTGTGACACCCTGGCATCGCCACAGTGGCCTGGGTGCAGCCGGGCAGAGCAGAGCTCTCATCAGCTGGGCAGGCAGAGCCAGGACCCAACTTCTCCCCGTGACAAACAAAAAGGAAGCGCATCAAAATCGACTTTCATTCCAGGACAAAGGGGAAGACTGGTTAATTTGGGTATTTTTTTCTTCTCCACAATCGATCCAGGGCGATGTAAAGCAAAGGATATTGTGGGGGTTCGTGTCACTGTGGTAACGACATCCACATCCACTGAGAGATATTGATCCTTCCTGGAGGATTTCTGAGCTTCACCATGGAGCTCCTGTGCCCAGGGCTCATCCCAGGGCCGGAGCAGCCTCCGAGAGGCAGGTTATCTGCAGGGCTCCGGCAGGCTGCCTGTGCTCTTCCCAAGCCTCAGTTCCCCCTTTTTCCAGCACTTTGTTGTGTCTGCTCAGACTGGAACATGTCCAGAGCAGAGACAGAGGGGGCTGGAAGGGGCAGCGGTGCCCTGGGCTGGCTGGGGGCATGGAAATGCCTCTGAACTGAACCCATCCAACTTCCAGGGCCTGAAGGGGCTCCAGGAGAGCTGGAGAGGGACTGGGGACAAGGCCTGGAGGGACAGGACACAGGGAGTGGCTTCCCACTGCCAGAGGGCAGGGCTGGATGGGATCTTGGGAAGGAATTGCTCCCTGGGAGGGTGGGGAGGGGCTGGGCTGGAATTCCCAGAGCAGCTGAGGCTGCCCCTGGATCTCATCCCGGCTGGACGGGGCTTGGAGCCACCTGGGACAGTGGGAGGTGTCCCTGCCATGGCAGGGATGGGATGGGATGGGATGGGATGGGATGGGATGGGATTTAAGGCCCTTTCCCACCCAAACTATTCCAGGATTCCCTGATCTCAGCTGTTGCTGCTCCCAGCCCTGTTCTCCTGGGAATGGCTCCCTGTCTCCCTCAGAGCTGTCCCAGCTCAGGAATAAACCTCGGGGCTCAGTGTTCATCCCATTTAGAGCAATTAAATCCCCAAAAACTGCAAATAATGCCCAGAGGGAGCAGGGAGGGAACGTCGGCCATGATTAAAAATAACGCCTGGGCAAGCACCCGAGGGCTCTGCTGGAAAAAATCCCGTTCCCTGTCTCTGCACGTGGCAGGCAGGATTGCAAAGGGAAAACATCCACAGCCCACGCACCGACTGCCTGCGGAGGTGCTTTGGGTGCTGCCTCAGCCCACAGCGACAATCCCTGCAGCTGCTTCCACCAGTTGCTCACTCGGGTGCCTCCAGGCCCAGGGAAGTTCCTGGGGAGTGGGGAAAGGGGAGGTGTCTGGGCAGGGCAGGGGAAGGAGCCGGGGCCGGAGCATCAGGTGGCTGCCTTGGCAGCAGCAGCGAGCGCGGAACGCCGGGTCCGGGCCTCGCCATCTGCACTGGCAATCAAGGCTTCATTGGGAACCCGGATTCGTTGTAAATTGGAACATGTAATTAGAAAATGTGTCTGCTAATTGAGTCCCTTTGATGTAGGCTTCAAGATGTGTTGCTGATCCCACACAGAGCGGGTTTTTAATGCCCTTTATTTATACACATTTCCCCCATTTATTGTTATTTGCAGCTCAAACTCCTCGCCGATCAGAAATATTCCGAGATCCGTCTTGCGGTGAGTGGTGTCACTGGGGCTATTTATAAACTCGGGGCTGGCACAAAATGCCATTCAGCAAATTCCTTTTTTTAGGTTGCTTCTCTCCATGCCCCCCTCCCCGCTCCTCTTCTCCCTTTCCTTTATATTCCCAACTACAAAACAAGAAGTTTCTATTCCTGCTGGCTCCAAGGCGGCCGAGCAGGGATGCTGTAGTAGGTGGCACTCCTCCCTCTCCCCCAGCTCCACCAGGATTTTGTCTTCCTGGAGCTGCTGCCTCTCAGGAGTGTTGGGAATGCGACGCCTTCAACTCCTGTGCTCGCCCAAGTACCGAGCGCCCTCTGGAAAATCCAGCCGAGGTGTAAAACCCAACCCCGCGGCTCATTCCCGGCCGGAATGATGTCCCCTGAGCTCCCTGCAGGTTTGGTGGGAGCTGGTGGCCCTTGGCACTGGCCCAGGAGGGCACCAGGTGCTCGGCCGGGCGGGGAGCGGCCGTGCCCAGCTCTGTCTGGGCTGCTCCTACTCCTGCCAGAGGGGTTGGAGCTCCTCGAGGAAGGGAGCGCTGCAGACACACAGAAAATAAAATCTTATTGCCCTTATGTAAGCTGAAGGAATTAATTAAATAAATGCACAAAAATATCCTCCGAGGAAAACAGAACAGCCAGCCCAGAGCTCGATTCCCTGCCATGGGCTCCAGCACCGAGAGGGGCCTTCCCAAGGCTTTGCTCCTTGTAGGAAACATCCCCGGAGAGGGGAAAGGGGGGAAGTTTAACCCCTGGGGCTCTGTTCTCTCCCTGTGATGGGGTGGCAGCTCCGCACTCTGGATTCCTGGACATGAAGGGATGAAGGAGGGAGGAATGAGCCCCCAAGGGGTTTTGCAGAGGGAAGCTGGATCAGCAGGAGGGATTCACCCCAACCTCTGCCCGCTCCGTGCAGGCTGAGAGCACAGCAAAGGCTGGGATTGCTCCGTGGGACCAGCGAGGGGCTGAAGGAGACCAGCACCATCATCCCAACCTGCCAGGAGCCCCTGACACAGAAATGGAACCCAGGGAGCCTCTCCTTGCCCCTGGGAACAAGAGGTGGCTGTCCTGGGGGTTTGCCCATCCCTGGAGCCTCCCCAGCAGTGGAGCAGGAGCCTCTCTGGAGGGAATGATGTCCTGCCCTGCAGCACCCCGGGATCGGAGAACGCCTCCCTGTCCCCCAGGAACTTTCAAACCCAGCTCAGCCCTGCAGGACTGGCTCATATTTTGGGGCTCAGTGAAGGAAATGCTGCTGTTCCCAAAGCACAGTGTGCCATCAGGAATCAGGAAAAATGCACATTGCTGGAGACACAGCAGCATGGCACAGGAGTTTGGTGCTCCTAATAAAAAAACCTAATTCCTCTAATCTGGAGGAAACACTAAAAGCTACATGCTACCAATTATTTCCTTCGAGTTTTAATTTACAGCAATCAGTTATAATGGATGAAATTAATTCTCAGTTTAATTTTGTTGGCTGTGTGCTCAGAATCCCGGGTTTTTCCATCTCCCCTTTTCCCGGTGCTGGAAATTAGCTGCATCCAGCTTCAGTGGTGCTGCTCAGGAAGGAACATTGGCCCTAATTGTTTACAGCCATCCCAGCCTTTGGTGTAATTCCCCACTTGCTGCAGCTTTGTGGGGGGCTGACTCACATTAGCTCTGCCTGCCCGTTCAAACCTGAGGATTTAACATTAAAGTGATGAACATCGATATCTGTCCCTTCCATCCCAGCATCCCTGGGTCCGTCGCTGAGCCTGGCTGTAGAGAAGCCTGTGGGGTTCTCCTGGGTTACCCCAGTTAAAGAGTGTAGAACGGGTCAGAAACCCTGCACAGAGTGAGGGGCACAATTCACCTCATCCCTCTGATGGTTCTCCTTCATCTCTCTGATGGTTCACCTTCATCTCTGATAGTTCATTCATCTCTGATGGTTCATCTTGTCTTTCTGATGGTTCACCTTCATCCCTCTGATCAGCCATCTTCATCCCATTGATGGTTCACCTCCGTCTCTGATGGTTCATCTTCATCTCTCTGAAGGTTCACCTCATCCTGCTGGTGGTTCATCTTCATCCCTGATGGTTCCCCTTCATCCCACTGATGGCTCACCCTCATCCCACTGATGGTTCCCCTTCATCCCTGATGGTTCCCCTCCATCCTCGAAGGTTCTCCTTCATCCCTCTGATGGTTCACTTTCATCTCACGGCTCAGCTGGGGATGAGCACAGCAAGGACAGTCCAGTGGAGGCTGTGAGGATGAGGAGGGGCCTGGAGCATCTCCCTGCCCAGGAGAGGCTGAAGGACCTGGGGCTGTTCAGCCTCCAGAACTGGCTCGGAGCTCGCACAGATCCTGTTCCCTGAGCACCTGTGGACATGGAAGCGCTGGCTGGATTCATCCCCGTTTCCCAGGATTTTGTCACTGCAGAGAACTGGAGCAAAGTTCAGGCAGAGTCAGAGCGCTGGTATTTTTACATCCAGCCTCTCACCCGCTCCTTCCGACACCGCTTCTCCTTCGGGAAGGGTATTTTTGCCTGGCAAGTGCTAACGGATTGCATCAGCCCAGAGCCAGCTCGCAGCCCCACGCCCCGCAGCCAGAGCCGCGCGCGGGGCTCGTGTTCTGTGCCACTGAATGGAACCAGTGTGAAAACTGAGACCTCTGGGCAAAGCAACCCCCACTGCTCTGCTCGGCTTCAGCAGCACAGCGGCTCCGGAGGAGCTTTCAGCACAGTCCCCATCTTCAGCACAGCCCCTGTTCCCATCGCTGCTATCAGCGCTGTTATCAGCGCTCCATCTGATCCACACGAAACCCTCGGGGCGCGGGGACCAGGAATCCTCGTCCTCTGGAATGCACCCGGAGTCAAACCCAGCCAGCACACGCTGCTTTTATGGGCTCCGAGTGACTGAGCTGCTTTTGCTGGGGTGAGGATGCAAAGATCCTCATCGGGCTCGGGGAGCTCTGGAGCTGATCCACGGCACTGCCCAGATCAGCTGTGGTGCCACACACACCGAGTCGTGCTGCAGACACTGGGAATGGACGGAACCTTTTATTTCCTACATTAAAATGCCAGACACGTTTAGTTTTAAGTGCCAGGAGGCTCCTGGATTATGCACTGGACCCCCACGAGTTGCTCAGGTCTGGAGCCAGAGTCTCAATCCTCCATTTTTCTGTTTCTTCCCCCACTTCCTACCACAGGCTGGAGTTTGCAGCATGGGAAACCCTCTGGAATCAGCTGTCACTGTGCAGAGCCCTGCATGGAGTGAGTGGTTAATGGGTGCGGTGCAGACGTAAGGAGGGAGCTGTAAGAGCTTTATTTATGGGCTCCCCATTACAGGGATATCGCAGCATTAAATCTCCTCCCCATTAGCGATGGAGTGGAGTGAGGCACTCGCGGGAACATCTCCCCATCAGTCTCTGAGGAGCAGGGAGAGACACGCTGGGAGGTGCATCCGTCCCCAGGCCGGGCTGGGGCAGGCAGCCAGGGGGGCGTCCGAACTCCAGGGAATTCCTCTGGAGAGATCCTTGATCTCTTTGACTCCACGGAAGTCGCCTCACACCTCCCCCTCCTCCCTGGCAGTTTCCCTGCAGTTTGGGCGCCTCCACTCAGGGTCTGGCCCCCCTCGCCCAGGGAAAGGCACTTCCAGAAGGGAACTGACCTGCTCAGAGCACCGGGGTCATCTCTGAGCTGGGACCTTCCAAGAGGGAGAAAAGCGCGGATTTGCTGGTGTGAGAATGTTCCTGTTTTCTCTGGGGTTGGTTTTGTCCGTGCTCTCCATGAGGAAGGTGGCAGCAGCCTCCCCTCAGCTGAGGTGCTTCATGGCAAGGGCTCCCAAACAACACCTCGGGAAAGTGAAATAATCCCTGGCTTTGGAATTCCTTTCCAGAATCTGGAATTCCTTAAACCCTATCCCAGCCGGGGGTGCGTGAGAAGGACCAATTCCCTTATTCACTGCCACACATCAGTGACAGCTTTTATTAAACTCAAAGCAGAAATCTTTTCCATTTTCTATTTGCCTGAAAGTTCTGAAACCCCTGTTTGGTTCCATCTCCTCGTGTTTCTTCAGCGCTGTCCACAGAAGGCAAAGCCCGTCGGCCCCGTGACTCCAGAGGTTCCAGGGCAGGGTTTGCTTCCTGCTCAAGGCCTCTTCAAGTATTCATCCGAAATTAGTGGGGGATGGATTTCTGTTGTGCGGTGTGAGACAGTGAACCCAGATGTTCGCTCCGCAGCAGCGGCAGCGCTGCAGGGATGGATGTAAATCCCTGCACTGATTTCGGCTGCGTTTTTTGCTCCGACTTGCAGGGACAGTTTGCTGAGGGTGCTTCTTTCATTCAGCTCCGTTTTAACTTAGGAAGCAGAAATGAACTGTTCTGATCTGAAAAGAGGCCTAACAGGAAGGCTGGAAAGGGACTTTGGACACAGGGAACGGCTTCCCACTGCCAGAGGGCAGGGCTGGATGGGATCTTGGGCAGGAATTGTTCCCTGGGAGGGTGGGGAGGGGCTGGGCTGGAATTCCCAGAGCAGCTGTGGCTGCCCCTGGATCCCTGGCAGTGCCCAAGGCCAGGCTGGACATTGGGGCTGGGAGCAGCCTGGGGCAGTGGGAGGTGTCCCTGGGGTGGCACTGGGTGGCATTTAAGGTCCCTCCCACCCCAGCCATTCCATGACTCTGTGATGGGTCAGAGCTTCTCTGCTGTGCGGGTGGGGAAACTGAGGCACATCCAGCTGGAAATGCCGGAGCCAAGCCCTGCCCACTCTCCCTTTGCCTGCAGGGCCCTGGAAGGGTTTCCAGCGGCTGCAGAGGAGCTGTGCCAGCCCCTGCTCTGTCCCTCGGTGTCGAGCTCAGCTCTGTGTGTCAGCACCCTGATTGTCACCTCCCTCGAGGGCGAGGGCAGGGGCAGCAGGGCCGGGCTGGGCTCGCAGCCATGCTGGGTCAGGAGGGTTCAGGAGGGAAGGAGGTGGCAGCTGGGGCTCGGGGTGCACTCCAGGGAGGTGGAATCAGCAGGGATTCCCCAGCGCAGGGACTTTGATGCCTTAGGTTTTAACTTTTATATTTTTTCAGATCCTGTATTGCCCAGTGTGTGACTCTGAAGTCTCTTGTAGCTCGTGAGCTGCTCCCTTAGGCCAGACAGACACAACAAAGCTGCTCTGAGCTCGCTCTCCAAGGACACTCAGACTGTCCTAGGCCCAAAGGTGGAAACTAGGGCCGCGAGAGAGGTGGGGGAATTGAAGAAATTACATGATTAGCTAAAGGTTTAATTGGTGAATTTATGCTGATATGCAAATGGACCAAACCTATAACAGTGTGAGGAACTCGTGACCTGCCGTCCATCTCGGGGTCCATGTCGGAAGCAGCCTCTGGCTCCCCAGGGTGTGCCTTTGGAGGCCTCTCCAATAAATCCCGGCCTTTATTCCCTGACTCCTGTCTGGTCTCTGCTCCCAGGTAGCTGGAGAAGGCATCGACTTTAATCGCCCTCACCGCACCAAAGCCTCCGGTCAGCGCCAGAGTGCCCCGAGCTCCCCCGAGTGGGAGCGAGGCCGCTGCGTCCCGCCCAGGGCAGGGGTGCCCCGGGAAAGCTCTGCTCCCCCCTGCCCCAGCGCCCATCCCGCGGAGAGGGCTCAGGAGGGCGCCTGGAAAAGCCGAGCCCCATCCCGCTGCCCCGCAGCGGATCGGGGGCATCTCCTGGCAGAGCCCCGCTCCCGGCACGGCCCGGCGGGCTCGGGCGCTCCTGGGATGAGTTGACGGAGTAAAAACTCCTTTTTTTCGCTGCAGAACACCGAGCGCCTGACTGAAATCTTGAGCAAACCCATCCCTCTCCTGCTAAGTGGCTCCTGCGTGCTGGCTGGGCTCAGGAAGGGTTTGATGTGTCCCCTTGGAAAGTGCTAAAATGAAACTTTTCCATTTTCCAGCCTGCAGCAGACTTACTTAGAAATCACCATTATTTTTAAGATCACTTTTGAAAGTGCTCAAGCTGGAAGCAAAACTTTCCCTTGGGTCTGCAATTACTTTTTTTTCCCCTGCAATTTCCCAAAGAAAAAGTTTGAGGGTTTTTTTAAAAAAAAACCCTGCTTTAACAGAATCCTTGATTTTGTATTTTAAATTATGCAGCATTACCAAAGAGCCTTGAAACCAATTATTCAAACAGGCCTCTGCTTTCTCCCACGCTAAAGGACAAATCCTGCCCTTGCAGGGAAAAGCAGCTCCAGGAAGGGGAGGGGAGCTTTGCAAACCTTGATTCTCTCCAGAGCCTGGGGAGAAAATGAGCCCTCCTGGCTCAGCCTTTAAAGCTGTCAGAGGGTTCTTCCACCCTTGGCTGCTCCAGGTCCATCAGCCTGGAGAGGAGAAGGCTCCAGGGAGAGCTCAGAGCCCCTCGCAGGGCCTGAAGGGGCTCCAGGAGAGCTGGAGAGCGACTGGGGACAAGGCCTGGAGGGAATGGCTTCAGATTGGAAAAGGGGAGATTTGGGTGGGATCTTGGGCAGGAGTTGTTCCCTGGGAGGGTGGGGAGGGGCTGGGCTGGAATTCCCAGAGCAGCTGAGGCTGCCCCTGGATCCCTGGCAGTGCCCAAGGCCAGGCTGGACATTAGGGCTGGGAGCAGCCTGGGGCAGTGGGAGGTGTCCCTGCCATGGGCAGGGGTGGCACTGGGTGGGATTTAAGGTCCCTCCCAACCCAGACCAGTCTGGGACTCTGACATCTCCCCGTGTTCCACGGGACCCCCTGGTTCCCGTTCTGGTTCGGGAATTCTCCAGGATGGCTCCGTGCAGGGAGGGTTTCCCTGCTCTCCCCGGTCCTTTATCAGTGCAGGGGCTGCGCTTTCCCTGCCGGCCCTGGCTGCTCCCAGTCCCGGCCATCCCTTTTCCCAGTCCCAGCCACCCCGGAGTGCCTGCCCCTGCTCAGGGCTTGTTCTTTAGCGAGTCCAACCCACACTCCTTCATTAAGCAAATTGCTGCCAGGGCCTGCAGAAATCCGCGGCTCTGTCAGCTCTGCACAGCCACGCACTCAGGGAAAATGAGAGCCGAGGTAGAAATCTGTAGTTTCATCTTGAAATCATGACTTTTGCAAAGTCTAAACCTCATTTTCCTGAGCCAGCCCAGCCTCTGTCCAGCCACGCCGGTGCTGTGGTTCCTTCCCAGGTGGCCAGGCTGTGACCTCCCTGCGCTGCCCCATCCCACCCAGCCAAAGTCACATTTCTGCTGCGCGGCCCCGGCCCCTGGCGGGGTTTGGTTTTCACGGACGATCATTATCTGTGCGTGTCCTGCCCTGCCGAGCAGCCTGATCGCGGCCTGTCACATGCCATTAGCTTTGGAGTCACTTAGCAAAGACGTTCCGTCTGCGGCTGGGTGGAACTGTCTGGTGAGTGCCACTTGTTTTCAGCTCTCAGGCTTTGAGATCTTCATGTCACGGCTCTGTGCCTCAGTTTACCTTTCTCCCCTACTCATTTAATGGAGGAAACTTATTTCAGTTCTAATTTTTGCCATGTTTTATCCTAATTTCTCAAGAGCGGCGCAGCTCTCGGCAGCTGTTTGAGCTTTCACAGACGAGTACAGCCCCACCCGTGCGCAAACCCAGCGCAGCCCCCAGGCCGGGGCTGTGGGTGGCTCTGCTGCCCGGCATCCTGCCTGGGCGGAGATTCCTCCCGGGCACTGGGAATTCAGGCATCCTGGGCTTGCCCTCCTCGCCGTGCCCTCGGTGCAGAGCTCTGGGAAGGGTGAGCTCATTAACACTTGTAGAAGGCACCTGAAGTGGAAAATCGTTTGTGAGCGTGAGGTTCGGGTGGCGGGGAGGAGCTGTCACAGCGGCTCAGGGCTCCCTGGAGCTGTCACCTGGGCTGGATCCAACTGCTCCCTGGAGCTGTCACCTCCTCTGGGGGCTGAGCGGTGCCTGAGCTCCCACCCGGCGCCACCCGGGCCGGATCCAGCTGCAGACAGATCCTCGTCTGCCCAGCCGGGCGCGGGAGAGTCCAGCAGGGGATTTGTCCATGGAGGAACAGAGATCAATCACTGACTCCAGCAAAGCTTCTGTCCACACCAGCCCAGCCTGGGGATGCCGCTGGGACCTGAGCCCCGCGTGGGGACTGGGAAAAAGGGGGGAAATGGTTTTCCCTCCCCGTTCTAACAACCCCTCTCCTGGCCTCTGTGGTGCTCACCACACCTGGCTCAGGGCAAAGCCAGTCAGGCTTCCCATGTGCCCCTCCACGGCCCCTGGTCCTGCTCTCCCCGTGGAGGGGGTGGAAGGACTGAGGGGTCCCGGATGGAGCCAGCACTCGCTCCAACATTGAGGAACCCCAGAGGTGCCCCGCAGAGTGTCCAGCAGCTCCTGCTGCTCCCAGGTGGTGTCTGTGGGGGTGTGACACACCAACGCCCGGCCAGGGGACACAGGGCAGGGGCGGTCACTGCTGTAGGTTGGGAACAATCTGTGTGTCCCACGATCCGTGTGTCCCTCGGCCAGCAGCTGCTGAAGCCACTGCCGGGCTGTGGCGGGGCTGGCATGCAGTGCCACACTGGCCCAGGGGCAGTGGCGGTGCCACGCTGGCCCAGGGGCAGCGGCGGGCAGTGGCGGTGCCATGCTGGCCCAGGGGCAGTAGCGGGGCTGGCACGCAGTGCCATGCTGGCCCAAGGGCAGTGGCGGGCAGGGGTGGGCAGTGGCGGTGCAGCACTGGCCCAGCCTCCTCTGTCACACACGGTGCCCGTGGCAGTGGCGGGGTCTGTGGCACTGGAACAGCCGCAGTGCCTCAGCGGGGCTGCAGAGCCCGGGGCAGCTCCGGTGCCAGCCAGGGGCCGCTCCCAGGGTCTGTCCCCGCCCTGGCACCGCGGTGTCCCCATTTCCTGGACACCAGCTCGGCTGGCTTTGGTGAAGGCCTTGCCACAGTGGAAGTGCCCTTTTGGGGAGGGTGGTGAAGCCCTGGGGCTGTGAGCTCATGGAGGGATGGAACGGGGGCACAGAGCAGGGATGGGCGGGCAGGCACTGGGCAGGAGGGGAGCTGAAGGACAAGGACAGCCTGGAAGGGCACAGCTGGCCCGGCCCAGCCAGCAGCGGTGCTGGCAGACGGCGCAGCAGGCTCCCATGCCTCTGCTGCATTTTCACACTGACTTTTTGCATTCTGTTCATGTTTCTTTGTATTTTTACACCTGGATCGTGGCCAGAATGGTCAAGAAGAAAGGGAGACAGAAAACTTAGTGCTTTTCAATTAAACGGGAAGCTCTTTGCCGTTGTAAGCGAGCTTATTTAGACATTAAATCAAAATCAAATGCCTGCACTATCAGTGCTGCTCACAGTCTGATAATTAATGATGGCTCTCCCCAGCGCAAGCCCTCGGTGTTCTGTCAGCACCACTGTAAGCTTTGATCGAAAGCTTTTTAAGCAGTTTCAGAAGCTGGATCTGTAAAATAAAAATAACCCAGAGTGGTGATTCTCTGCCCAAGAAATAAATAATAAAGGCTCGGAGCAGTTAAGTGTCGGCTGTCAGCTCATCAGCGATTCTGGCGTCACTGCGCAGGCTGGGCGCGCAGCGAGGGCAGGAGGGGCTTCCTGGGCATTAGGTGGGAACTCTTTTACATCCCTCTGCCAGCAGGAAGGAGTTCAAGGCAGACACGAATTATTTCTGCCTTTTCCGTAACCTCTGTGCTGGGAAGGGGTCTCGGTGCCGGCGAAAATCAGGCTCAGTTCTGATGGAAATACCAAAAACCCACCCCAGCCAGAGCTGCCTGTCCCTGCTGGGAGCTGCTGGGGGATGGGGCAGGAAGGGATGGAGCAGGGAGGGATGGAGCAGGGAGGGATGGGGCAGGAAGGGATGGGGCAGGGAGGGATGGGGCAGGAAGGGATGGGGCAGGGAGGGATGGAGCAGGGAGGGATGGGGCAGGAAGGGATGGGGCAGGGAGGGATGGGGCAGGAAGGGATGGGGCAGGGAGGGATGGAGCAGGGAGGGATGGGGCAGGAAGGGATGGGGCAGGGAGGGATGGGGCAGGAAGGGATGGGGCAGGGAGGGATGGAGCAGGGAGGGATGGGGCAGGAAGGGATGGGGCAGGGAGGGATGGGGCAGGAAGGGATGGGGCAGGGAGGGATGGAGCAGGGAGGGATGGGGCAGGAAGGGATGGGGCAGGGAGGGATGGGGCAGGAAGGGATGGGGCAGGGAGGGATGGAGCAGGGAGGGATGGGGCAGGAANGATGGGGCAGGAATGGATGGGGCAGGAAGGGATGGAGCAGGAAGGGAAGGAGCGGAAAGGGATGGAGCAGGAAGGGATGGAGCAGGAACGAGGCAGGGCTGCTCTCAGGGTGGGCACCAGTCCCTGCTGGGCCATGTGCCTGGGGTCAGGTCCCACCAGGGCAGCCAGAAGTGGCCTGGGCACCCTTGGGGCTGGGGGCACAGCCGGGGCCAGGGGGAGCTGCCTGGGGGCGAGAGGGCTGCAGGAAGGGCAGGAACCCCAAGCTGGGCTGTGGCTGGAGAGTCTCCCATCCCCACCCATTCCCAGCCAGGCCCTTTTTCCATGCCTTTTTCCCGACTCCCCCTGGGAGCCCATGGAGAGCCCTCTCCAGTGCCTGACCGCCCTCACAGGGAGGAAATTTCCCCTAATATCCCGTTTAACACCGCCGGTGCAACTTGAGGACATTTCCTCCTGTCCTGCCCCTTGTTCCCGGGATGTCCCTGCTGCTCAGGTGTCGCACACCCCATGCAGGACAGGCCGGGGGGCTCCGGCCTCTCCAGAAGGAACCAGTGGGTGCCCCGCACTCCGGGGCTCCTCCAGGAGCAGGGTTGAGCAATTAAGAGCCATTTTGAGTAATTAAGAGCAATTTCTCACGTGCCAGTCGCACACCTCACACAGAAACATGCCCAGGGTGACACAGAGCAGCCCAGAAAGGCCCCAGTCACCGTCACCCTGCTCAGATTTCCCGCTACTCCTCTTTTTCTGACCCAAATTGGGTTGAAATCTCTAGAAATCGTTTAAAAAGCATCTTGGGGCAACCTGAGCGTGAGGATCACGGCATGAGGAGTTTGTCACATTCCCTCAAGCTGCCTGGAGGGATTGCTGGGGGAATCCAGAGCTGCTGGGGAAGTGACAGCTGGGATGCTGCTCACGTCGTGTCCTCGGTGTGGGATTTGTGCTCTCGGGAGCCTGGAGCACACGGAACGTGGAAACCGGGAGCTGTGTGGAGCAGTGGAGGGACCAGAGGCCTGGATTTGTCATCTCTGGGGGTCTTAATCACAGTAATTAATGGTGTTTGTGGGTCCCGGGCTGGCTGCAGTAAGATTTTACACGGTGCATCTTCCGCAGAACGATTTCCATTACTGGGAGCAGATAAAAGCTGATGCGGGCTCAGGGTGACTCAGGAAATCAATAAACAATAAAACTTAGCAAGAAAACAAATAAATTAACCCAATCAGAAGGGACGCGGAGAGCCCATCAGACTCGTTAGACAGATGAAGCCGAACGTCACTCCCAGGGCTGAGCCGTCGCTCAGACGCGCCCGGCTCCCTTTAAGGAAGATTTCCTCGGCCTCTTTAGCACTGAGCTTGTTTCCATCTGCCAAACTCAGTCTGAATCAAGCGCAAGGAGACAGACGGGCTCTGAAATACCTCCCCTCCCTGGAAGGGCTTTCCTGTACTCTGCTCTCCACAGCGGCTGGGCAGAGGCTCAGCGGCCCTTTGGGGTGGACGCGCTGCACCCTGAGCTCAGCTCTGCGGGCAGGAACCCGGAGTGAGCCTGGGATGAGTCCCCTGGGATGAGCCTGCACTGGGAGTGGGAACCAGCCTGGATGGGGGATTCGCTAATTAAAGTGCTCTCCTATAATTGCAGGTGAATCAGAGAATCCTGGAGTNAATTCCAGCCCAGCCCCTCCCCACCCTCCCAGGGAACAATTCCTGCCCAAGATCCCACCCAAATCTCCCCTTTTCCAATCTGAAGCCATTCCCTGTGTCCTGTCCCTCCAGGCCTTGTCTCCAGTCCCTCTCCAGCTCTCCTGGAGCCCCTTCAGGCCCTGCGAGGGGCTCTGAGCTCTCCCTGGAGCCTTCTCCTCTCCAGCTGAGCCCTCCCAGCCCTCCCAGCCTGGCTCACAGGAAATTCCTGATTATACCCTTCACCTCTGAGTTACTTCACACCTAAACCTGGCTTCAGTCCCTGCACAAAGCTGTGAATTTCCTGTGCTTGGGCTCCTCAGTCCAACGCCCCAAGGTGGCACCTCCAGCCCCCTCTGGCCCTGACCCCTCCCCACGCAGCTGGGTGGGATCCTCCCCGTCCCTCCTGTGGGCAGCAAACATTTAAAATGAATAATTTGGTTCCATCTGACTGTGCCCGGCCAGGCTGTGCCGGGTGCTGCTGGCACACGGGGAACAGTCCCAGGCACTTTCCAGCACAGCAGAAATCATTTTTCATTGCCTATAATGACGTGTTTTTAGCTAATTTAATCACCGGGGTAGATCCGGGTTTGGCACCGCAGAACCGCACCAGGCTGAGTTTTGACCCTCTGGCTTTGTGTGAGCTCAGCCCAACGATGTTAATTGGCGGGGAAGGAATCATCCAGGGGTTATCGGGGCTGGGGCTCGGCAGCAGAGCTGGCTGGAAAGCTGCAAAAATATTTGGGGGTTGACTTGATAAGAACTGTGTTTTCTGCAGCTTTTTAGCAAAAAAAATTAAAAATAAAACCGGAATGAAATTGGTTCCAGCCCGGATGAAAGATTTGCTTATTTTGGGTGGGTTGTGGAGTCTTTGCTTTGCAATTGCCAAGGAAGATGTTGAGCAATAAAATCCTATTTCCAGGGGGAACATCCCAGTGCTGCGATCAAGGAATTCGCAGTGGGGGAAGGGACCCCGAGCTGCAGCGGGGAATCAGCTCTGGCTCCCGAGGTTTCCCGGTCTGAGGGAATTTGGGGTTTTCCAGCAGAAAGCAGCTGGGCCCAGCTGGGCTGGGACGGGGTCACCTCGAGGCCTCGCCTGTCCCAGGGCCTTTCCAGGAGTAGTTCCAAGGAAAAAGGAGTGAAAATCCCTGTTTTTCACCGGTGGGTGGATAATCCATGGAGCGTTTGTGTTTAAGCTGAGGCTTTATTTAGATCAGTTCTTCTGGATTTTGACCTTTTCATCCTTAATTGTTTTCTGTCTCTGTAAGTTCAATTAAATTTTTAATTGGAAAATCAGCTCAAACAGCAAAGCAGAGCTTTGAGTTCGGAGAACGTCGAACGAGGAAGTTTCAGACCTCAGAACTTCCTGAACACTTCAGTTTCCAGATAAATCAAAATGGGCTTTTTCCTTTGAAAACTTCTGGCTGCAGCACGTCAGCATTTCTCCGTGGGGGAAAAGATGAGGGAATTTCCTGGGCAATTTCCCAATATTTCTGGTACCTGCAGTAGCTGTTTAAAACCCTTTCACATCCTTTCACCCTCCCACACACACTGCTGAGAAATAAATCCTTTGGAAATGGAAATCAGGCTTGAAGTAAACAGATTAGTAATGGTTATTTGGTAACACTTTATTAATTAAATGTCCTAAGTACATTCAAACCTAGGCGTTTAATTTAGATTTATTGGGATAATTTAGATTTATAAGAATCGTTATTATACCTTAAGTACAGTAAATGCCAATTGATTTTTATAGACAATATTTACCGAGGTGTAACCACGGTGCAAAATTTAATTATCTCCATCCGCAGTGGAAAGGACAGGACAGAGGTTCCAGCCCCAGGACTGGGGGTGCTGCCAGGGCCAGGAGCTGCTCCCGCTGCTGCAACCTTGGGCAGGAGCTCTGCCCTGTCCTGTGCTTCCAGAGCCTCCCCAGAAATGCCAGGAGCTCCACAGGCACTTTCTGATGGGAAAATATTTCACCTCATTGTTCACCTGGAGAGGAGAAGGCTCCAGGGAGAGCTCAGAGCCCTTTGCAGGGCTTCCAGGAGAGCTGGAGAAGGACTGGGGACAAGGCCTGGAGGGACAGGACACAGGGAATGGCTTCAGATTGGAAAAGGGGAGATTTGGGTGGGATCTTGGGCAGGAATTGTTCCCTGGGAGGGTGGGGAGGGGCTGGGCTGGAATTCCCAGAGCAGCTGTGGCTGCCCCTGGATCCCTGGCAGTGCCCAAGGCCAGGCTGGACACTGGGGCTGGGAGCAGCCTGGGGCAGTGGGAGGTGTCCCTGCCAGGGCAGGGGTGGCACTGGGTGGGATTTAAGGTCCCTCCCAACCCAGACCAGTCTAAAGCGATTCCGAGAGTACCAAGCACCAGGCCCACGGCAGGACCAGCCCTGTGCTGACCCCAATGCACTGCCCCCCTCTCCTCTGGGTACAAACAGCAAAACCGGTGCTTGGACAGGGCAGCAGCCTCTGAATTCCTGCAGAGAGTGAGCAGACAGAGGAATAAAGAGAGATAAATCTCCTCACTCACACAAATATTGTGCTGGAAATGAAGACGGTTCTGTTGTGCGAGTGTTCCGAGGAGCGCCGGGAACATGTTCCAAATGTCAAACGGATTATACTCCAGCGCCCTTATTGTTTCATATAATTCTCATCTAATGTCACCCCTGGCAACAATAACACAGTATTCGCTTTGATGTGGCCTCACTGAATATTTTTAAGCAATGAGGAGATTGCCGGGGGAGCAGGGGAGGAGGGGCGGGCGGGGCGGGGGCTGCTCCTGGCCCAGCACAGGGAAGGGGACAAACAGAACCCTGAATTAAATCCGTCAGGAAGATTGAGTTTGCAGTTCCAGGGGCGCTGACACCTGCGCTGCTGCAGCCTGGCCAGGCTCGGCATGGAGCTCTCATTGCGAGGTTTGGCTCCGCTGGAACACAATTAGGGAGCCCCAGGCTGGGAGCGAGCGGACGCGAGGGACACGGGGAAAGCAGAGGCAGGGACATGGAGGGGGACAAATCATCTCAGTTCCTGCAGGCTGAGCAGAGCTGTCACCGCAAGGTCAGGCCACAGGGAGCTGATCCCGTGGGAAGGAAGGAGGAAATGACCGCGAGGGTGGGAAGCACAAAGCGGCAGCGTGGGCCCACGCCCCGGTATTCGATCGCTCTCTTGACCCAGAGGTTTCCATGAAGTCGATTCACGGAGCCAGCAGCCGGAGCGCGAGGCCTGGGGTCCCTCCTGCTTCTGGGAGAATTCCTGGGCAAGGGCACTGGCACCTGCCTTGCCCTGCAGCAGCAGCCCCAGGGACCGGGGTACGCGGGGAGAAGGCAAAAGCTCAGCTCCCCTTGCTCAGCCTCGGCCCAGTGACCTCCAGCTGATCCAAAGGAAAACTGCTGGAATCTCTCCTGGAAACACTTCCCCCTTCTGATCTGCGCAGGGGGACTCGGCTCCGTGCCTGCCCGTGCCCCCAGTGATGTCCTCAGGATGCTGCAGGTTCCACCCACCTGTCCCTCGTCCTGCTCCTGCCCCGAGCTCTGCGCCCCAGCCCGAGGGTGTGCACCAATCCCTTAATTCCTGCGTAAATATTATCCTTGGGAATCCCTCGGAGGAATATAATATCAACAGGGCTGATTACCATTTCCTGTGTGGCTGCCTGAATAATGGGAACCAGATGATGTTTGTCTTTAAAAGAATGAAAATGCCAATAAAAAAGTAATTTAAAAAAAAATAATAAAAAATTCACCTCCTGGTATTTTCCTGTTGCAGCTGGAGAAATAACAGGGACGTGCCACACCTGCATGTTCAACCCCAGCAAAGAAAATGGGCTTTATTCCAGGATTCGGGGAAGGTACAACCTCCATGGCCCCGTTCCCGAGTGGAACTCCTGATTTTCAGCACACAACTCAATTTGAAGCATTTCTGTGGGATGAGCTTAATAAATGAAGAGCTTGTGAACATTCCTGCTGGGAGCATGGGTCAGGGCTCCTGGGGCTCGGCTGTGCCCTTTGCAGAGTTGAGCTGGAGAGGAAGGTTTATTACAGGGGAAAATGGTGTAACTCAGCTCTGCCCAGTGAGATCACAGTTATTGACACAGATTTATGGAGTTCTGGAGCTCCTTCATCCAGGAGATTAAAATAAGGTGGAAAAACCTCACTGAAACCCCATTTTAAACCCTCTGACAGGACAGAGTGTCGCTCTGGGAATGGATATGCCTGTTGGGCACTGCGGAAATTAATTCTTGTCCCCTGTAAAGAGAAAACTTCATCCCATGAATATCAGAACGTTTCTATCTGACCAGATGCTAAACCCAGAGAACTCTTTCCAGCTTCCTCCTTTCCCACCTCCACTGCTTCCCAAAGTTTCCATCCCTCAGGCTGTAATTATTCCTGATTGATCCCTTCCACCGGCTGAACTCTTGCGGGTTTGTTTGCTTTGTGTCTTTGAATTCTCTGAGCAAAATCCTGTTGGGGTTTTCTTTTTGCCATTTTTTAATCCCAATTATAAAGCAAAGGCTCATCAAGTGCCACAAATGGAGTGGCCAAATTATAACCTGGGGGTGGCCATGGGAAATGAGGAAAATCAGGGCATTTCAGTGGCACGGGGAAAACAGAGCCCTGTGTGGTTTGAACCCCTCAGCCCTGGCTGGGACTGGGACCTGGCCGTGTCCAGTGCAATCCTCCTGTACCTGAGGGGGTTCCTTGGCTCCGTCCAGCCTTTTGTGAGCAGCCAGGGCCCTCAGATCCCAGGGAAAAGCCAATCTGTGTCTTGTCCTGGTGACAGGAGCGATGTTTAAATCGCTGCTGCTCAGAGGGAGAGCGAGCAAGGTGTTGGTTTGGATTCCTCTCCCCGCAGTGCAGCAGCCGGTGCCCGGCCCCCGAGCTGGGTGATCCCTCTGTCCTCGGCAAGTCGCAGGTGAGCCCCAGAGCGCTGGGGAAGGAGCGGCAGTCACTGAGCACCCCACAAACCTCACTGGGCCCTTCTGCAAGGGCCTTGCCACCCACCCCAGCAGTGGCCGAGGGAGCTGGGAAAGGGGCTCAGCCTGGAGCAAAGGAGGCTCAGGGGGGCCCTTGTGGCTCTGCACAAGTCCCTGACAGGAGGGGGCAGCCGGGGGGGTCGGGCTCTGCTCGCAGGGAACAGGGACAGGAGGAGAGGGAACGGCCTCAGGCTGGGCCAGGGGAGGCTCAGGGTGGACACCAGCAGGAATTTCCCCAGGGAAAGGGCGCTCAGGCCTTGGAACGGCCCAGGGAGGTTTGGAGTGCCCATCCCTGGGGGTGCCCAAGGAAGGCCTGGACGTGGCACTCAGGGCTCTGGGCTGGGGACAAGGTGGGCATCGGGCACAGCTCGGACTCGGTGATTCTGGAAATCTTTCCCAGCTTTAATGTTTCTGTGACCAGAAGGGTTCATTTTAGTGCTGGCCCTGATTTAAGGGATGGTTTTCTCCTGGTAAAGGCCCTGTGGGAACAGGAAGGCTCAGCCAGGTGCAGTGAGGAGCACACAGGGGATTGGTACCACCCCACTGGAGCTCCACATCTCCAGGTTAGGCTCTCCCCATGTGGGACCAGGGCGCTCCAGGAGCTCTGCAGGGACCCTCCAGCCCCAGCCCACCCTCCCAGGCAGCTCCACCACCCACGGCACCAACAGCAGCGGGGAAAAGTTTCTTTTAGACCCTGGGAGAACAGAAGGGGCTCAGCAGGGACACATCTCTGGCAAAGCCTCCCCACTGGTAAAGGGTCTGCCTGGGTTGAGTAAGGAGATAAATCCCTTTCATTTAGGCTCATTTAGGGCTCAGCAATTCTAACGCTGTTTCCCACAGAAATGGATGAATTCTAATCCTTTGATTGCGTGTTATCCTGGACTCCACATGGGCTGTCCTCCTGTTTATCTGCTGGGTTCTGTTGTTCCAGGGAAACGCTGCTCCGAACTGGCTTTTCTGGGGAGAGCCCCTCACTGTTATCTCTGTCCCTGCAGGAGAACATCGGGAGCCGCTGGGAATGGCCCACGAGAGGGGTCCCAGGTGAATTCTCCTTTAGGAACGGCCTTTGGATGAGACGAGCTGAGATCCTGGGATCAGGCCGGTAAGAAAAAGGGTTTTTTTCTTCTCAGAGTGTGAAATGGCTTCTGTGATAAGAGGAAAATTAATTAGGAGGGAGATTATTGAAAGGGCTCTCGTGCCGGGACCAGAGCAGTGTCCAGTGGGGACCTCTGGTTGGTTGGATTCCCAGAAAACTCCCGTGTTTTGCTCTTGGAGCTGTGAAAGGCTGGAAATTCAGCCATTGTTGCAATAAATATTCATTTATTTCCGACCTGGTGCTTTGTCTACCCTGACCTGAATTTTGAGGAGGCTGAACACAAAGGTTCAGCTCCAAGATTGAGATCAACGTTTTTTTTCCAAGCCTGGGGAGGTTGGAGCCAGGGATTAACTCTGGATAACAGGCTCTGGAATTAGAATGGGGCTCATTAAAGAGTAATAATCAACAGAACAACCCATTCCTAAAACATCTGACATTGGCTGGGAGGGGAAATGAGCTGATTTGTCTGTGAAAGATCCGAAAAAGAGCAGATCTGTCTCGTGAAGGATCTGAAAATGAGCTGGTTTGTGTGGTTGTGAAGGATCTGTCAGTGGCCCGTGAGGGGACACACAGAATATTTGGGTTTGAACCACCTTCAGCATCTTTCCTTTGTGAATACATTTTGGTTTTGCAACTGGAACGGGAGTAAATTCCAGCCAAGTCTCCCATTTTCTCCGAGACTCTGTTGTCGGCCTTGCACATTTTCATCTGGGCTTTCCCAAATTTGGCATCAAAAGCTGTGAAATGAGAGCCCTGAAGGTCTGGGCTCACCCTGCACAAACTGGGGGCAGCAATTCCAGGCCAGTGAATGAGCGATGCAGTAACAAAAATCGGGTTATTCCCAGTCAGGACCGGGCTGTGCTCCCCCGGCTGATCCCCTGCAGGGCCTGACCGGGCGGGCTCACGGGTTTGGTGTCCTTGGGTTGGGGTGCACAGTAAATACGAGCCCATATCAGCACAGGCACCAGTTCCCACCAAGCCAGAGGCTAAATTTGGGATTTTTATGTTGCAGTAAATCCTGTTTCTCTACAAAGCCTGGGCAAACCTTAAATCAAAGCCTTTCTCCTCTCCCCTCTCGTCAGTAATCGATCGGGGCATTATCCATCAGGGAGAACACGCCATAACCGTGATGGATCTGCCCGTGCTCCTGGCACTGATCCTGGTGTGAGTGCGGCCTTTGCTGCCCACCCCTGGCTGCGCTTTACTCCAGTGGCCTTCTCCTCCGGCCCATCCTGGGTGAAGGATGGGAGCAGAGTGCTGGAGGAGAATTTTCCAGGTGACTTTCTGCCCGCGGAGCAGAAAGGGCAAATCTCACCCCTCTCCCAAAACAATGCTCCTCTAGGCAAAAAAAATTACTGGGAAAACAGCAGGAAGGAAGGGAGGGAGAGAGGAGAGGAGGAACGAGGAGCAGACAAGGAGCTGTAAACAGGAGAAGCTGCCAGGTCGAAATTCCAAAGGCAGAATCCTCAAATAAGGCACAGGAGCTCGGGAGGGTCAGAGAGGCCTCTGTGCAAACGTGGGCTGCAGCAAGAGGGTAAAACTGCTCCCCAAATGCCCTGGGAGTCCCAGTGCTTTGGGATCAGCATCATCCACGGATTTATACATCTCCTTTCCTGCCGTTGTCCACGATCTCACTGTACTTCTGTTCCAAATCCTTCCTTCCCCTTGCTGCTGCTGGCAGCACCCGGGAATCCCCCTGCCAATGTTTTGTTGGGGGCAGGGAGACTGGGGAAGAAAATCGTCCCTCTGCCCTGGTTGTTCTTGCCACGTTAAGCACCAGAAAGGAATGCTGTTACGGACACAGCACAGTTCAGACTCATCCCTGAGCAGATTTCACTTCGGTGGTATAAATTCATCCCTGCTGGATTTCAGAGCCGGCCGCGCCTGGGACCTGATGAATCCAACCAGCTCGGGATAACAATAATTTCTACAAATCTGCTTATCTGGGCTAAATGTTTATCCCTTTAGCTGCAAACCTCTTGATCCCAAATCATTGTTATAAAACATGAGCAGGGAGTGTCTGCACGAGCCTGTAATTGAAAGGCACTTATTTGCTCAGCTGCTCAGCACAAAGCGGGGATTGAAGGGCTGCTGCCTCCAGATCCCCCCATTTAAATCATTCCCACAAAACAGCACAGGGGAGGCTCTGAAACCACTCCTTCCAAGCGAACCAAGCTGCAGGTGCCGGCTGAGAGCCCTTGGTGAGATCAGGCGCTGCTGCTGAGAGGAACTGGCTCCGAACCCAGAACGAAGCAGGGGAGGCAGCGAGAGCGGGGCATGAGCAGAGCCCCTCAGCAGGAGCAGGGCCAACGTCACCCAACAGGAGCTGGGCCAACGTCACCCAACAGGAGCTGGGCAAACGTCACCCAACAGGAGCTGGGCCAACGTCACCCAACAGGAGCTGGGCCAACGTCACTGCGAGGCAAAACTTCCTGGGCTGCACCGCTGTCTGCTCTGAGAGCAAGGAAGAGAAACGCTGATTATGGGCTGTAATTAATCTGTTGGGGCTGGCCCAAAGCACTTCTGGCTTCAATCGCAGCGTTCGCAGTGAGAGGATGGATGGGGCTGAGGGAGTGGGAGCCCGTTCCCGTTATGGGATGGGCCAGCGCAGTCCCACACTCCTGCTCCCAGGGAATGCAGGGAAGGGAACAGAAAGGGGACCCTGCAGGGGGGACCTGTTCAGTGGCACTGTGGGAAAACTTCTGTGGCAATGCCAGGATCACAAAGTAAAACAGTCACAGAATGGTTTGGGTTGGAAGGGACCTTAAATCCCATCCAGTGCCACCCCTGCCATGGCAGGGACCCCTCCCACTGCCCCAGGCTGCTCCCAGCCCCAATGTCCAGCCTGGCCTTGGGCACTGCCAGGGATCCAGGGGCAGCCACAGCTGCTCTGGGAATTCCAGCCCAGCCCCTCCCCACCCTCCCAGGGAACAATTCCTGCCCAAGATCCCACCCAAATCTCCCCTTTTCCAATCTGAAGCCATTCCCTGTGTCCTGTCCCTCCAGGCCTTGTCCCCAGTCCCTCTGCAGCTCTCCTGGAGCTCCTTCCGGTGCTGGAAGCCCAAAGTGAGGTGACCCCAAAGCTTTCTGTGCTCCAGGGTGAGCAATCCCAGTTCTCTGAGCCTTTCCTTGTGGGACAGTCCCCCGCAGCCCCTCGGTGTGACACTGCCTCTGTAACCCCGCACAAAGTGACTGCAGCTCTCACCGAGCCCCCCGAGAAGGAGAGGGTGTGGAGGAACCGGTTCAGTGCAGGGCCAGCTCCAGTGGGACAGGGACTCCAGAGTCACCCAGCAGGACAGGAATGCAGCAGCTGAAGGGGAGATTCTCCCTGGGAGCGGGGCTGAAATGGCCCCAGGCGGGCACTGCTGCCCCCGAGTGCCAGCCTGGCCACTGCAGCCTGCTGGACACTGGGAGCAGGAGGGGCAGGAGCGGCAGATGGCCCAGCTTCCACCATTATTTCAGGTACACTGGACCTTGGTTATTTCCAGCTCCAGAACCCAGCAGCGAAACCTTGGCTCCCGCTCGTGTGTCACTTGGCAATTTGTCTCCATCCAGCACTGCTTCAGTAGCGCTCAGATAAACAAATTAAGGGAGGAGAAAGCAACAAATGCAGCTTAAGACTAATTCCCCTCCACCCCCCGAATCACTGAGGGCCTTGCAGAGTGTTCAGAGCCAAATTACACTTCAGCGCACAGGATTTAATTTGCATCTGCCAACTTCAGAAGGGGATTTAGTCAGACAGGGCATTTGCATGCCATGAAAGGAGCTGATCTCTAATTAAACTAATACCATGTTTGAGTTTCTGCAGCGATAACGGGGAGCACAAAAGGCGCAGGTCCTGGCAGGAGGAAGGAGCACCCCGGGAGCATGGGAGGGGAACAGCTCCTCTAAAACCTGCCAGACGCAGAGGGGGCGTTCAGGGTGGCGGGAGGGTCCTGAGAGAGAGAGGGAAACAACTCCCTGGCACTTCCAGAGTCTCTGCACCATTTCTGCAGCGTTTACACCTAGGAAAGGTGCCCAGGTGTTGCAAAGCTCCCTCAGCAGGGCCTGACAGAGACAATTCCTGGCAGGAGTGGGATGATTTCCTGGAAAAAAAAAATTAAAATCTCTTCTCTTCTCCATGCTCTGGCATTTCTGGGAATGTGGCGTCAAATCAGCTTTCTAATTTTATTCTGCAGCCTTGATTAGGACACAACTTGGGGTATGTCCAGGATTTTCAGCAGTCGCTGAGTGAGAGGGAGGTGAGGGCTTGCCATGAAGTCAGATATTCCTGATGTTTCTGCACACCCCAGCATTCCAGGCCCACCCCTGGAAGGGTGCTGAGGAGTCTGGCAGCCAGAATCCATCGAGCAAACACACACGCACACAGAACATCAGACAACCATGCAGAGATCGGGAGTAGAATTGTCTTTGGCTCTGATGGATCAATTTTGGTTTTTTTACAATTCCTGCTCGCTGCAAAGAGGAGACTCTCCCAGGGCAGCTCAGCCACAGCAGATAGACAGGTTTCCTACCTGCCATCAAAGAGTTGGGGAAATCAGTAAACTCTGGCAATTACTGTCACAGATCGATGGATTTTAGGGCCAGGGAGGAACACAGTTACAACATCGAGTCCGATTTCCTGCTGGGCAATGGCCCCGAGCCGTTCCTTCCCCGAGCCCGGGTTTGAAGGGAGGAGCCTTTGAGGGGGAGATCCCCCCTTGATTTGAGGCACCCCAGGACAGAGCAGGAGCCTCACCCCCGTGAGCCCTGCAGGGATCACTCACTGCCTGCCTCAAACCTGGCCCTTTCTTTCCTCTTTAATTCTTCCAGTGCTCATCTCCGAGCTGCTGGAAGCTGCTGGGACCGGGAGCTCCTGGAACCATGCACAGATCTGACAGGGATCCTTCTCCCCCCAGGGAAGCCGTGGCTGCCCCATCCCTGGGAGCGTCCAAGGACAGGCTGGAGCTTTTTTATGCATTCCACACCCCAAAGCTCCAGTTTCTGGTGAGAAGCCCAGCTCCGGGTTAATTTTCAGATAATTTTTTATTCATTTCCCACTGAGGCGCTCCTGGCTTGCAACAGTTACCCAGGCGAGCCCCCCCCGGCCCCTCTGTCCCGGGAAACAGACGCACACGGATCAAACCATGTTCGTTTTCTCCCCGGTGACTCAGTGCCACCGTGTGTGGCATTTCCCACCCCTCAAAGAAAGCAAACTCACACATGACATTAAAGCCTGGCTTTGGAGGAGTTTAGTGTTTTAAAGATGAAAGCACCCAAGCAAAACATCCTTTGGACAGAAATAAAGCAGGTGATGTTTCAAGGTGAGGGGATTTGTGGGGTCAGGTTCTGATCTCTGGTACAGTGATGCCCTAGGTGGCCTCACTCCAGCCTCGACTCCCAAGGAACAAAGCCCAGATATTTCATTTTCTGCAGGATCAGCTCAGTTCTGACCCCAGCCCGGCTTTACTCCACCAAAATCCAGGATTTCCAGTATATTTATCTTAAAAGCAAAGAAAGAACCAGGAGGAACTCATCCAACGTGCTGCTTTCCAGCTCTGGGTCCATCCCCTCCAACAGAGACCTCACCAGCCCTTCACTGATCTCCAACCAGCGGGATCAGGTCCCCTTTTCATGCAGAAAATACCAAAACTGGGGCTTTCACTGCTGCTCTGTTATCTCCAATTAACTGCGCTGACAGGATTTGTTCTCCCACAGCCTTTGTTGCATAACTAATCACGGCCAATAAGCACAAACGCAAAAATAATGAGCTGGACTCAGCACCGCCCGCGCCAGGCCCAGCCCGGCAGCGGCAGGGAGGACGTGCGCTCCTCCTGACGTGATTCCAGTTTCTTTTTGTTTCCGTTTGGGCCTTTTCCCACTCTGGGGGAGGTCAGGGGCTGCAGGTGCCTCTGAAGGGCTGCAGCCACAGTAACACAACCCAGACACGGGGCGCTGGCTCTCCAGGGGACTCGGGGATTAATTCCGTGTCAGTTCTGGTTATTGCCTGCTCGCAGGAGATCCCAACATTCGGCGTTCCCAGAACAGTGTCTGAGAGTTAAGGAAGAAGAGAGAGGAGTCTCCACAAGGGCTCTGGCCTGCAAGGGGGAGGATGATCAGAGACCCCGGCACTGCTCCGTGTCCTTCAGAGCACTGGAGGTGCCACCCCAAGGGCTCGGAGGGTGCCACTGATCCTGTGAGCTGCTCCCAAACAAAGCCGGGATGGGCTGGCTGGGGAGGACTGGGGAGCAGAGGGATGGCAGCATTGAAGGACTGTGCAAATCCACCAATTTCCACGGCATTTTCTGTGGGAACTGGAATTGTTTCATTTCAGTGCTGTCCTAAATCTGGTGTTTCAAGACAGTAAATCTGCAGGTTTTTTCCCTGTGTTCTTGTTGTGCTTCATTTCTCTGGATCAATTTTATTATCCCATAATTGACATTGTCTCACCCTTCACATTTCATATTGCAATGTTTAGGATCATCTAAAGAACATTTTTACTCCATTAGAACAAGAAGGTTTGAAATTACTGAATTCAGGTGATGGAACTGTGTGGAAACAAACTCTCCATGCAATGTCCAATATGGAAAATGTTCCTAACTCCTGACTCACTAGTCTACTATTATTATTATTATTATTATTATTATTAATTGTTATTACTCTCCACAACTCCCTGACAGGAGGGTGCAGCCAGGTGGGGTTGGGCTCTGCTCCCAGGGAAAAACAGGACAAGAGGAAAAGGCCTCAAGTTGTTCCAGGGGAGGTTTAAGTTGGATATCAGGGATGATTTCTTCCTGGAACGGGTGGTCAGGCACTGGAACAGGCAGTGCGGGAGTCCCCATCCCTGCAGGGGTTCAGAAGCCGCGTGGATGTGGCACCTCCCGACCCTCCTGCCCGGCCTGCAGGGCTCTGCAGGGCTCTGCAGGGCTCAGTGACACTCCAGGAGCTGAACGCAACTGCCCCGACTTCCACCCCCTTCCCTGGGCCTCACTCCCAGGGGCTATTTGTACTTTGCAGTCACAGTTTATTCACTGTCTTTGAAAGAAATTTCTTTTTTTTTTTTTCTTTTAGTCTCCTCTTAAATCCTGACGGGTTTAAAAAATAAAAAGAATTAAAACCTCTTAATGCTTTCATGAGAAGCTAAAATTTCTCATGGAAAAGGAAATACTTTTGGCAAGCTGAACAGAAGAATTATATCAGAGGTGAAGGAAAAAGAAATCTTTGACCTGTTTTTGTAATTGTTGTTAATTCATTGTTATTTTTATCATCATTGTCCATGACAGGGCCCCAGAGCAGCAGGCTCTGCATGAACACAGAACATCCCCAGCAGTAAAATCAGGTGGCAGAGTCCTGCAGCATTGCTCCAGCAGTGCCAGACCTGGGCCTGGAGCCGTGCTGGATCCTTCAGTGAAAGTTCTCTGCTCCCACAGGGAAAAAATATCTTTAATTGCCACGTGGGATGAGGCTCTTGGCCTTTGATAGCTCCTCTGAAGGGTGGATTTCAGTGGCCACGTCTGCAGCAGCAAAACCCCGATGTAAATACAACTGCTCCCCTCGGTGAGCACTGAGCGTTAATTAGGGGAGCCAAGCAATGCCCACATTTTGTCAGAGAGCAGGAAACGTAACGAGGCTCCAGGTAATGAGTTCCACTCACATGTACAGCAGCTCCCTGAAATAATGAGCTTTGGGAACAATCCGGAGGTGCTGCCGGGATATTGATGTTAGGAACCCGCTGACCCTGTTGCAGGCAGGTCGTGTTTTTCACAGAGCAGCTCCCTCTCATCAAGGCAAGGACTGCAGCAGTGCAGAACCACGAGCACAGAACTCCTGCCGGGCTGTTCTGCCAGCAGCCAGAGCCTTCCCCGGGGCCTTTATCCTCGTGGGGTTTTGTTGGATAAATCCCAGCCTGGCTCTTGCCCCTCGGGGTTCAGAGAGGCCCTGCTGTGTGACACGGTGGGACTGAGGCTCTGCACTGGAAGGGAAACGCGATTCCAGTTCCCTGAGGGTTCTCCCCTGTCCCACTCGGCCAGCTCTGTGTGGCAGAGGGACCTCGGCTCCGCGTGTGGGCCCTCGGTGTCCTCGGCTCCGGAGGCCGCCTGACACCGAAGGCCCTTTCTCCCCGTGTTCCAGGGGAAAGGCTGGAAAAGTCCTGTTTGCCCACTTCCCACCATGGACCAGCAGAGGACTGGCTCAGCTGCGCAGGGCCTGGTGCTGAAACCCCCAGGGTCGAGGCTCAATCCCGGTATGGGCCATTCCCCGAGGAGCTGCATGGGATGGTCCTGGGGGTCCTTCCAGTGCTGTGATTCTGGGATTTAGGAGAGCACTCCTGGGGGCAGCTCTGGGCCCCTCAGGATGAGAGGGACATGGAGGGGCTGGACAGTGTCCAGGGCAGGGAACGGAGCTGGGAAGGGACTAGAGAATTCCTGAGGGAGCTGGGAAAGGGGCTCAGCCTGGAGCAAAGGAGGCTCAGGGGGCCCTCGTGGCTCTGCACAAGTCCCTGACAGGAGGGGGCAGCCGGGGGGGGCGGGCTCTGCTCGCAGGGAACAGGGACAGGAGGAGAGGGAACGGCCTCAGGCTGGGCCAGGGGAGGGTCAGGAGGGTTTTGGGGAAAATTTCTCCACAGAAAGGGCTGTCCTCCCAGGGCAGTGCTGGAGTCCCCATCCCTGGAGGGATTTCAAAGCCGTGGGGATGTGGCACTTGGGGACATGGGTTAGGGGTGGCCTTGGCAGTGCTGGGTTACTGGTTGGGCTCTTTGATCTTGGAGGGTCTTTCCAACCTCGTTGACTCTGTGAGTCCATAACAAATATCCCTCCCAGGCTCTGCCCAGGAATTCCTGCATGGATTACAGAGGCAGGAGCAGATGGAGGCTCCTGGAAAACAAAGGCCTGGAAGGACCCAGAGCCTGGTCCTGCTCCCACGGACAGGACACCCAGGGGCAGAGCAGGAGCTCAGATCCTGCATGAGGCAGCTGGAACAAACCCAGGGCTCTGAGCCCGCCCAGCTCTGAGCCAGCAACGTTTGTAGAGAGCCCTCTCTGCCTGCTGCCACTCTGTGTGAGCTGCAGACAAGAGCAGGGAGGTGGGACGTGCCTGGGACCTCCAGCCCTGGCTCCTGCGGGTGCAGCACATCCCAGCCCTCCCTGCGTCCCGCTGGGCTCGCAGCCTGGGATGCAGCAGGAGCTGGGTCCCACCGGCCTCTCCCCGCCCTCCCTGCAGTCACAATTGATTACAAACACTCTCTAAATATTTTTTTTTCCTTCCCTGCACTGCTCTAATCCACAGAGGCCCCTCAGCTTGGATGAGCTGCCTGTTGCTCTCTGCAGCTTCTTCCTCTCTCTCCTTTTTCTCTCTCAGTAGGCAAATCAAACCTTTTCCAGCCACATTGCAGAGGATTATTTCAATGGAGAGACTCAGAGCTGTGTTCCCAAGGCAGGAATTGCTGCTCACTTTGGGGAGGGCGGCCAGTTCCAGCCCCAGTTTGCAGAATTTCCACCTGTGCAAAGCCAGTCTGGCAGGGCCTGATCCCCCAGCACAGCCCGGGGCTGGTTCTGCACTGTCCTGACACTGGGGGCAGAGTTACTGGGGGGAAACAGCTGGAGTTTCAACTGCTAGCAGAGAGACGGACAAAACCGCAGCTGAAAACACAACATTTCTGGTGATTTCTCCCAGTTTTCAGTTGGTTCATGCGATTTTTTTCAGTTTTTGGCCTTTCCCAACCTTGGCATTCTGTGGAAAGCTGCTTAAAGCTTACTCCAGATGTTCTCCCAGAACAGTACCTGGTGTGTATGTGTACAGATACACAAATACATAAACCCCTTGCAACCAAAGGCTGCTCACCCCGTAGGCCCATCCTGCGAATATCCCCGATGGGAATCCCACTTTCCCGGCCCCCATTCCAGTGTCTGGTAACAAACTGCTGTGTCATGAATTCCAGCCCACTGCTGTCTGCTTTGTCCAAGCTGGACAAAGGGATGAGATTGTTTCCTCCTTCCACAGAAGCCTCTTCAGCTGAAACAACTCCAGTCCAGCTAATTCTGAGTTTTTACAGGGCTGGCTATATCCGTCCCCATCGGTATTCTCTTGGAAGAAAGCAGATTATGTTTCCCACCACAACAATGAGCATTTCTGTCACAGTGAGCACTTCCAAAAGGAAAACAAGGCCCGTGCTGACAATGGCTCTGTTTCATTCATCAGAATTCCTGATCCAAAGGCTCCCTCCCAACAAAACCCCTGGAGAAACAAAAGGCAGGGCCTGTTTTACACCAGGCTGGGCACCGCCGCCCCTCCTGGAGCTCCAGGAGAGGGGTCAGGGCTCCACCAGCCCCCAGCTCGTCACCGAACAATGGGCACAGGGACTGGAAAAGGGAATTTAATGAGGAGAGGAGGAGGGTGCAGAGAACTCAGATGGGCAAAGAGAGACGGGAGCAGCTGGTGTGTTACAGCTGTTGGAGGAAGAAGTGTTTTCTAACTCCCCAAAAGAATCAAAATACATCTAGATGTTGTTGGGGTTCTTTTTTTTCTTTCTCCAAACTTAAAATGAGAAGAAAAACCACAAACCCACCCAGCCAAAAAACCCCTGCCTTCTTTTCCCACTGGGCTGAAGCCAAGGCAGAGGGAGGCAGAAAATGAGGAGGATATGCAAAGCATCAAAATGTTCAGTGATCAAAATGGGAGATATTTTAACCCAAACAACAGCTTTCTGCTCAAATTCTCGCTGTGCCTAAAAAGCTGTTCCATGCTCAAAGACACCCAGAGCAGGAGAGAGGCATTTTAGCTAAAAATTCTAACCAGCTCAGTGTTTTCTCCTGCTGGCGACTTCCAGGCTTCAAGATTTTGGAGAGAGATGAAAAAACCCCCACAACTCCAAAGGAATGTGAGGATCAGATGGAGTGGTTGTTATTTGCTGATATTTGTTTCTCATGAAAGACCAAGAAATAATCCTGATGGAGAACCACCTGCAGCAGGCAACGATTCCCGACCCCTTTGTCCAGAGCACCTGGGGCTACCAGAACCCCTTTTGGGGGGAAAAGTCCTTCCTGCAAGCAGAGGAGGTTTTGTCGTTTATCACAAATGCATTTCCTGGCACATTTCCAGTCCCAAACCTTCCCATTTTCCCATAGAAATAAACGTTCCCCCAACGACTCCCTGTGAGTGCCACCTCCTTTCCTCCCAGGGCTCCTCCTGCCCTCCCCCCAACACCCAGCACTGCCGGCCACAGGCATTGCTGACATCTCCCCGCTCCACGGGAACTTTTTGGGCTTAGAAATAGAAAGAGCCCCCCAAAGCATTTCCATGAGCAGTGCTGGGGGTAGCTGTGGGCATTGCACTGGGGAGAAAAGCAGCAGAAATGGTGAAACTGTTCCCAGCCTCGGGAGTGAGGAATTACCTGGATTTTCCAGGTGTTTTTTCCAAGGGCTCTCCAGCATTTCCTGGGTATTTGCTCTCCCTTTATGCATCTCAAGTGTTGTACACGGGTGATGAGAGGCAAGGGCAGGACCTGAATGTTCTGCTGGAAAAACCATTTAGCTGGGAATTTGATTTCCTTCAATTTTCTGATTTTTTTCCCCCACTAGGGAGCAACAACCATATTGTAACTGAACTGACAATCACAGTGTCTTACTTCAAATGAAATTGTCAAAATATTGTGTCAGGAATCCTGTATGAAGCGGTTTCTTCGGCTGTCACTCACTCCTGCCATCCTGAAGAGTCTGGTTTCTATTAACAAAGACACTCAACACGTAAATAATCTCAAAAACCAGATCCAGCTAAATTAGGAACACCCAGAAATATTAACAGCAACAATAATCCAACCTTTGAGGAGGTGCTTGAGGGAGAGAAAGCACGAAAATCCAAATTAAAGAATAATGAAAAAGCCGAGTCTATTGAAACACCTGAAATTTGGTATAATCAGGTAGCAAATGCCACTGACTCGCTCCTCACACCCCAGCTAATGAGGTGTTTGCTCTGTGCAAATAATGATAACAACGCAGCCCCTCCAGGTCATTCCCATCTGTGTGGGGTAGAAAATCAGTCCCAGAATCGCAGCGTTTTAGCAGAATGAGGTCTTTGGTGTCTGAGCCAGGAGCTGAGGGGCTGGGGCACACCTGGGGGCAGAACTGCCCCGGCTGGGGCTGTTGGGGTGTCTGGGCAGGGCCAGGGCAGGATCCAGGATCCCTGCGGGTCCCAGCTCAGGACATTCTGGGGTTTCTGGGATCTGTGAGTCTAAGGATGAAAACGCTGAAAGGAGAGAAATTGAGGCAACACTTGGACAGGTGCCACCCGCTGTGAGGCTGCTCTGGGCCGTGCTTGAGGGGTCAGGGAGGTTTCCCAGGCCCAGCTGGGGCAGCTGAGGCTCCAAGAGCCCCCAGGAGCTGCCAGGATGAGCCTTTGCCCCACGCAAAGGAACAGAACCTCGAACAGCACCAGGGGAGGGTCAGGCTGGACACCAGCAGGAATTTCCCCACAGAGAGGGTGGTCAGGTGCTGGAGCTGCCCAGGGAACGGTGGAGTCCCCATCCCTGGAGGTGCCCAAGGAGTGCCTGGACGTGGCACTCAGGGCTCTGGAGGGGATCGGGCGCAGGGTGGACTCGATGATCTGGGAGATCTTTTCCAACCCCAATGGTTTTGTGATCCCATAATAAAGACTCCCAAAGCACAGCGGGGTGTAACCCATCCCACAGCAGCCCTTCTGCATCACCGCGGCTCCCAGGCTGGAGCCAGCAGGGTGTCCCAGCCCCAGGCTCAGCAGCCGGGGCAGTTCCACAGCCCTGCAGTGGGATTTGGGTGATAAAGGAACTGCTGTCCCTGCTCTGCAGAGTGGGAGCAGCACGGGCTCCGGCTGCAGACAAGTGCATTAATCTTTCCAGATTTCCTGGAATGAAACATCAGAGGTTTAACCTATTCTTTATTGCTATTCCAATGCCCTGGGTGGTACTTTTAAAAATAAACTCCTGAAAGGCGGCAGGAGGGACACGGGGAGGGAGCCCGAGAGCTGCTCACTCACGCACTCTGCAAGCCCCAACCTCTGAGAATAGAGAAAATTTAAAAATTCAGACTTTTTGATTAAAAGGCTGGTAACATTCAATATTCTGGAAGCTCTGAGTTCCAGACACAGGGGTAAAAGAGATTTCAGCTTCTTATTTTAAAGAAAAATTAATGTTTTGGACTTGTGGGAGTGAGGAATGAGATGGAGCGGCACAGGAAGGCCAAGGAACCCACTGGAAGGGCAAACCTGAGCCTCACTATTGATTCGTATTTATGAAATCTTGCTATTTTTAAAGCACGTTTGGGGACCTGGAGGTTCCTGAAGTATCCAGACGGATATTCCCCAGAAAACTCTGCCAGGACAGAAACCTAATATCCAATTTTCTCATTATTCTGGCTGTGTTTGCCTCTGCTGCTCCACCTGTTAGCTCCAGTGGAGATCATATAAAATACATTTGTAGGTACCTGCAGGGAAAAGGGATTTGTCCACACGCTCTAATTAACTTGGTGATTTCTGTCAGTTGTAGGGTCAGTTTTATGGTCACTAATGGGGTGAAGAGCTCAGGATGAGGGTTGGGTGGTTTCCCAGCATCCTGGAGATAAAGGAGGGAGGAAGGAAGGGAGGAAGGAAGGGAGGAAGGGAGGGCTGGGAAAAGCCTCTGAGTCGCTCCTACAGACTTCCCACAACAAAGCCTTTCCAAACCGGGCTGAAATGAGTTAAATAAGGTAAATCTTTGTTTCACATCTCCCAGGTGAAGCTGAAGGTCCCGCCGGTGCCTGCTGTAATGGGCAGTGATGATGGGAAGGGAAATTTGCGCTGGAATTACGGTAATTGCAGCTGCTGTTCCAGCGGTATTTTGGGGAAGCGGTTTGGGATAATCAGAGTGATTTTGTGCAAATGCCTGGGAGGGCGCAGCAGGATCCAGGTGGTTCTCGGACAGGGAACACCGTGGGTTTGGCTGAACCCATGGACCAGTTCCCTGCGGAAGCAGGAGAGGGCTGGCACGCGCCAGGCGGGGAGCGGAGCTCAGCAGCACTCAGGTGTTTGATTTCACCATCAGCCTCTGCAGCTGCTTTTTTCTGCCCAAATTCAAAGGCTCTCAGCCTGACAGTTCCTCTGCCTTGGGCCTTTTCCATGGCAGGCTCTTGTTCCCATGCTCCGCTGGAACAATTAACACAACGGGAATGGCACTGTGACTGCTGCTCCTGCCCTGCCGGGGCTGCGAGCGAAAGAGACGGGCTGGGAGTGATGGCAGAATAAAAGTAAAGGATTATTTTCATCTCTGAATCTCTGGTGAGGGCTGAGTTGTGTTCTCAGTAAGATTCCAGCCTGAACAAATCCCTCCCTTCCTGCCTGCTGCTGCTGCTCTCTGCGATGTCATTTCTCACCTCAGCTCTGTCACCTTGGCTGTGCAGAGGGACAAGGTGCCCGTGGGGTTTGGGAAAGCCAGCAGAATAAAGGCTGGAAGTCAGGATGCTGCAGGGCCAAGATGTTCTGTATTCACAACAGGGAAATTGAGCTCCCTGCAGGGAACAAATGAATGCAGAGAGCCTGGAGCTGACACACCCCCAGGAGCTGCTGAGCCGGGACAGGTCAGGGCGTTCCCCGGGAGGTGGGAGCTCTCGGCCACCCCAGGAACTCTTGGTTTCCCTGCATTCCATGGAGTTCACAACATTTTCTTCGCAGTGAGATGGAAAAGAACATCCAAACAGCTCATTTCTGTGTCTGTCCCCGAGGTCAGTAACCCACTAAGCCACGGCAGCTCCAGGCTTTGATTCATAGCCACCGTTCCTGCTGCAGGGAGAGGGCCGGGAATTCAGCCAGCTCCTTCCCTAAAACCTGGTGAATGAACCAGTCCTGCACCCACACTTTGGGTATTGGTTGAGTTTCCCATCCAGCAGCGTCAAGGCTTCCACAAACAGAAAAAATGGCTCAGTCCCTGCCTTTGCTGCAGGTGGAAGAGAAATAAATGAGCGGGGGGGGCCTGTGGGACAGGGAGCAGTGCAGCCCTGGCAGCAGGAATGGGCCTGCTGGGCTGCGGGAACGTCACATTTATTTTATAAATCTCTCTCTCACACACGCACAGAAACAAACAAAACATCTCTCCCCAAACCTGCCAGCTTTGGGAAGGATTTGGCTTCCAAGCGTTGCTTTAACCTGGTGCAGAGAAGCTGATCCCCAGTCTCAGTCTCAGAGAGCAGCAGGGCCCTTCCCGTGGGAGCTTCTCCCCTCATTCCCAAGGCTGTGTCCAGATGGAAGCCACAGAGATCTCCTACAGATCCCAGCTGGTTTTGTTGCTGTCCCACTGATTTCAGCAGGAGCTGGTGCAGGTGGGACCTGAGCTCCGAGTGGGGGCTCAGCCCCAGAGTCTCCATCCCAAGGGCTCTGCAGAAGTGGCACTTCTGTCCCAGCTGGGAAATTTCACTCTTTCCCCACCTCCTCAGTGCCTTGGCCCCCGAATTCCTCCAGGGCATCCATCCCAAGAGCTTTGTGGTGCCCTGGAGAGCTCAGACCTGGGCTCCTTCTACGGACCAGGATGGGTTTGTGTCCTCTGGAGGTTCCCTGCTCTCCACAGGCTCAGGGTGGGAAGCCTGCGGAGAGGGGACACCTCAGCCCCATCCTGCAGCCCAGCACCTGCACTGGGGCAGGGAATACCTGCAGAGGCTTGGACAGCGCTGCCAGGGATGCCCAGGGTGGGATTTGGGGTGTCTGCGCAGGGCCAGGAGCAGGGCTGGATGATCCCTGTGGATCCCTCCCAGCTCAGGACATTCAGTGATTCCATGATTTCATGAATCTGGGCAGAGCTGCAGAGCCTCAGTCCTTGGGAAGGAAGCCCAGTGGATTTAAGAGAATTTCTGCACTTTGTATCTTCCTGGAATGCCTAAAAATCCCCAAAATCTGTGCTATCCCTGCACTCCTCCTTCATGGGTGCGGACAGAGCAGCAGGGTTGGGCACAAAGGAACCGCCCTTGTCTGAAAAACCCCACTGAGCCCCTGCTGGGCCAGGACAGCCCCGTTCCTGGCACAGGAACAGCCCCCAAGGGGCCGGGCTCACCACGAGACAGAGACATCTTTAAAGTCAAATATTGTCATGGCTGTGGGAAATTAATTGCTGTTTTACATAATTAGCTTCCTCACAGCCTGCATCGCTCCAAACAAAATGACCTGAGGGACAGCAGCAGATTCTCAAACTTTGAGCGAGTAAGTGATTCCAGTTAAAGAGATCAATGAGATGCAATTATTCATTAAGGATCTCTTTTGCAGGGTTTTGAGGAACACTTGCTGGAGGAAGCTGAGTAATTAGGGGGGTTGGGCTAATTTGGGAAGGGATGGCAGCAAATGACCCTGCAGAATCCCCGTCCATGCCCAGCCGTGGGCCCTACAAATGCCTTTTCCCTGTACCTGTGTGGAGTGTTAGGAAGAGGCTGGGGAGTAGGAGAGACCACCCGGTCCATGGAAGCTTTCCTGTTCCGGGTAGGTGGGATCTTGGGAATAAGAGGAGCAACTCCGAGCCCTGGGAAGCAGCGCAGGGCACAGGCCTGGGCTCCGCAGCAGCAAGAGAAGCTGGAATAATAAAGGGAATTTTCTAAGTGTGACTTAGGAACTAAACTTTGCAGAACCTTTTGGAAGTCTCACCTGTAATCACTGAGTGCTGGCAGTGAGGCCCAGGGCTTAAACTGAGCTTGGGCTGGCTCTGAGGGAAGGGATTTCAGGGGATGGAGAGTAGGTTTAGATGGGATACTGGGGAGAAATCCTCCCCTGTGAGGGTGGGGAGGGGCTGGGCTGGAATTCCCAGAGCAGCTGTGGCTGCCCCTGGATCCCTGGCAGTGCCCAAGGCCAGGCTGGACACTGGGGCTGGAGCAGCCTGGGACAGTGGGAAGGGTCCCTGCCCATGGCACAGAGCTGGAACTGGAGGAGCTTTGATGTCCCTTCCCAACAAACCATCCCAGGATTCTGTGGATCTTATGAAGGAGAATTTGTGGCCCTCGAAATGATGAATTCAATGTTCTCACCTTAAAAGCAGAGCCTGGCCCCACAAGCAGAGAGGGTGAATTAACGGAGGGCCTGAGGGTGCCAAGTTTACGGTCACTTGTTCTGGCCGAGTGCCTCAATTTGGAAAAGAAATATTCCAGGAATATCCTTTAATGAACTGAGCTCAAAGCTCACAGAGGAGCAATCATTTTCCCAGGCCTTTGCAGCAGTTCCTTCTCCGTGTCCATCCGCTTGCAGAGTTCTCCCCCTCCTCAGCCCCGACGCCGTGCACGGTCCCAGAGAACCCCCCTGGTTTTCCCCCATCCATCCCGATTTCCACCTTCCCAAAACACCACTTTTTCCTTCCTGAGAGCCCCTGGTGGAGTTCTGCTCCCAGGCCTGGCCTGGCCTTGCTCCCCAGAGTGGGAGGATTGATGACTGCCATGGAGATGTCTCTGGTGCTGGTGGAGTGGGGAGTGAAGCCACAACGAGTGGGCATTTTCAGATAACCTGGCAGTGATGAATTGCTACTCCAGCAGACACTCCAAATAAAATGTGCTTCAGCATCCCTGATTTATCCTGGGAAGCGCTGGGAGGGGGCAGCAGCTCCCTCCTGCCCGGAGCCAGAGTTCCAGGGGAGGAAACCACCAAAAATGAAAGGGAAAAGTGCAGCTCAGGAAGTGCAGCAGGAGAGGAGCCCTGTGGGCTCTGCTGGCAAAGCTGGGCCCTGGCAGGGGCAGCGCTCCTGCAGGAAAGGTGATTTCGGTTTTCATGGAATCGTTGAGGCTGAAAAAGAGCTCCAGGAGAATCGAGTCCAAGCTGTGCCCAATCCCCACCTTGTCTCCCAGTGCCACGTCCAGGAATTCCTTGGACACCTCCAGGGACGGGGACTCCAAACCTCCCTGGGCAGTGCCAAGGCCTGAGTGCCCTTTCCAGGAAGGTACCCACAGGGATTCTTGGTGAATCCAAAAACCAGCCCTGTTCATCCACCTGACCTTCAGGGCAGGGACCATCTCCTGCCTCCAGAGAGCTCCTGGCGCTCCCTGGGCCCCGCTGGGACACGGAGTCCCACAGCACAGATAACCCGGAATGATCCTTCCTTCGGGGGCGGCCGAGGAAATCCTGCCCAGAGCTGATGTGGTGTCAAAGTGAAACCTGCACCAGAGCTGAGGGAGCTGCCTAATTACTGCAAGGTAATTAGACAGGCAGAGGGTGGATGGATGTCCTCCTCGGCAGGGTGGGACCCTGTGGCCTTGGGCATTCCTCCTCCCAAGCCTGCTCGGGGAGGGATGTGGGGCAGGAGCTGCCCGAGGGGGCACATCCACCCCTCCTGGGCCTCCCCAGGCTCCTGCAGCCGCCAGGACAGAGCTCCCATGGCCAGGGCCTGGCTCTGAGCTGCAGGCTCAGGAAGCCAGGACTGTCCCTCTCCCAGGACTGTCCCTCTCCCAGGGCTTGTCCCGTCCCACAGCCCATCCGCTCTGCAGGCAGGACCAGGATCAGGAATCACCTGCGGGAGCAAGGAGGGCACCCCCAGTCCTGGGGCTCTCTGGGCAGGGGCTGGGCGCATCCCCCGATGGATCCAAACCTGGAAAGGGGAGCTGGGGCCACAGCTGGGAAGGTGCTGGGCACGAACAAGCCCAGCTCTCCCCTGGCCTCCCCACTGCCCCTTCTCCAGGGCGTGGAGGGTCTGGCTGGACTGGTCAGAGCCTGTGGCTGGGGCTGACCTGTTGGATCTGGGAAAGATCCAACCCCTCTGGAACTCTGGCACTTGGCAGCAGCCGGAAAGGGAGCCCTGGTGCTCGGCCACGGCAGGAGAGATCAGCTGGGATGGCAGCGGCACACCTGCCTCGAATGTGTTCGTCACTCAGTGAGCGCACAGCGGGGAGGAGAACTCACACCCTCGGAGCTCTGCGCAGGCAGAGCCACAAACTCCTCCCGCTCCCACCTGCTTTGATGTCGGTGCCCGGCAGCAGAGCCGCTGGTGCTGCAGCCCCTCTCTGATCCCGCTCAGGGCAGCTCTCCACCGCCAGCTCTGCAATTTGTCTGCAACAAAGACCCAGCGCTTCCCACTCCTGTTTTTCTGTCGCCTGTTGCGTGGCAGCCTGGAATTCCAATTGCTCTGGCTCTTTTTAGAGCAGATTGACAATGCAGCTCCTTCTCGTGTCATTAGAAAGGGACTCCCCTTCCCCAGAGCCCGGGCCTCAGTTCGCAGTGAGGTGTATTTTATCAGGATCTGGAACTGCTCTGACCCCAGTCCTTCCACCCTCCCTCCCACCGACCTGGTGCTTCCAAAACGAAACAAAAAAGAAAAAGGTAAAGGGACAGGGACAGAAATGATGAATTTTGCCTGGAAAAAGACATCCCTGAGCAGTTCATTCCCTTCCCTAAGCAGTCTCTGCTCTGTCAGGGTTGGCGCTCGCTCTGTGCCAAAGGGATGGTGCTGCTCTCCTGCACCTCCTGCGCCTTCCAGCACCTGCAGCAAAGCCTTGATGTGGCCATTCCCTCAATTCCTTCTTCTCTCCAGCTGTCCTGTATTCCACAGAATCAGAGAACCATGGAATGGTTGGGGTTGGAAGGGACCTTCAATCCCACCCAGTGCCACCCCTGCCATGGCAGGGACCCCTCCCGCTGCCCCAGGCTGCTCCAGCCCCAGTGTCCAGCCTGGCCTTGGGCACTGCCAGGGATCCAGGGGCAGCCACAGCTGCTCTGGGAATTCCAGCCCAGCCCCTCCCCACCCTCCCAGGGAACAATACCTGCCCAACATCCCACCCAAATCTCCCCTTTTCCAATCTGAAGCCATGCCCTGTGTCCTGTCCCTCCAGGCCTTGTCCCCAGTCCCTCTGCAGCTCTCGTGGAGCCCCTTCAGGCCCTGCAAAGGGCTCTGAGCACTTTTCTCTGGCAAAGGCAGTGATTACATTGATAATTCTCCTGTCCCTGAGCTGACCCAGCCCCTGGCCCCGGTCTGTGTTTCAGCTGCCCAGACCAGGCAGCAGAGCCCTTGCCCAGCTCCAGGGTGGCTCAGCCACTCTCCCAGCTCAGCATTTCCAGCTGCAGCTCCCTGCACCTGGATCCCCATCCCATCCCAGCCCCGGGCCCAGCCCAGCCAGTGCCACAGCGGAGCCTCCCCCGGGCCTGCCTGGGGCCCGGGCACAGCAGGGATGGGAGGAATAACAGCAGCTTTGAGTTGGGGCTTAATGGAGACCCGAGACTGCCTCGCTCTCTGAAGAATCCTTTAAACGTTCCCTCGCTCTTTATCTTTTGCTTCCTTTAAACTGTGATTGAATTTAGGACTAATGAAAATGTGAGTCTGGGAGCGTTTACTGGAAGGCAGCTGCTCGCACTGTTTCATCTCTCCCTCTGTCTGATGAGCTCCTTTGCCATGTCCAGGCAGACAAGCGCATTTCTCCAGGGGAGGCTGCTGCATAATCAGGGTTTGAGCAGCTCCGGGTCATTCATCTCTGTGTGGACAAGGTCACTGAGTGGGCACTGCTCCCTTATTTCCCTCCCTAATATCTTTTCTCAACAGCAAATGGCATCTTAATAAAATGGAAGCTTTTCTTCCCATCTTTTTCCGAGGGAGAGAGGAAGGGTTGTTGGGAAATCAGAGCCTGGGTGTTCTGCCTTTTCTGCAGCAGGAAGTCGACATTTGGCTTTTCTTCTGCCTGTGGATGGAACCTGAGACCAAACAGGGCTCAGACCCCTCCCTCTGGTTCGGGTTGCTGGGCCTGTAGAGAGCCACTCAGATGTGGGGAGAACACTGGCACAGTCCTTCAGGATGAGGGGAAATGATGCCGTTTGTCCTCAGCAATCCAGCAGAGATGCTCTGTGATGGAGGGAGTTCCAGCAGGGTGATGCATTTCGTTTTATTGCCCTTCCTGGCTTTGATACCATGGGACAGGAGTGTCGGGATCCCACTGCAGGGGACCCTCCTGATCCTGATTTGCATCACCTCAACCCCACCCTCAGATGCATTTGGCCCAGCCCCATTCCTGATCCCTCAGCCCCAT
>WEIT01037376.1:104167-190273 GCA_013389985.1 Dryoscopus gambensis | reverse complement strand
CCATTTCTGATCCCTCAGCCCCATTCTTGATCCCTCAGCCCCATCCCTGATCCCTCAGCCCCACTGCCTGTTGGCATTCCTGTGGTTTCCACGGAAACGCAGAGCTTCTGGAGCGATGGATGGGTGGTGTCTGACACAGGAGCTCCATGGCGATCCGTTTTTATCCATGGTTGTTGCTGCCTCCTTGGCCTCTCTGAACGTTCCTGCCTCGCCTGAAAAAACAGGACAATCCCGGCGTGCCCCAGCCGCTCTTCCCTCCCTGCCCCCTGCAAGGAACCCAACCCCGACCCAAGGAACCGCCGCTGCCGGGGCTGCTGCTCCTCCACAGGAGCTTCCTCCTTCAGAGGCGCCTCCATGGCCGCGTGTTCCCCGTTCAGCAGCACTGCTGAGGGGACACCCGGGGAGCTGTGCCTCGGAGCCCTGACGGCCTCTCCTGCTCCCGGCACAGAGCAGCCACGAGGATTTAGGGGCCGGCTGCAAATCCTGGATTGTTCGGGAAGCTCCTGCTCTTCCCTTCTTCCGGGAGAGCTCTCCAGGGCAGGAACCTCTCCTGGGAGAGATGGGACTGTTCGGGTGTTCTGCCCTCCTGGTTCTGAAGGTGTTGATCCACGGCATCACCTCAGGCCTGACAGGCTCGGGGGGAACACACGGGGGAGGATCCGGGGATGTCGGGGAGGGTTCGGGGATGTCTGGATGGATGCTTGTCTGGGAAATGGAGTCTGGCACTGCTCCTGGGGTGCAGGGAAGCGCAGACCGTGGTACAGCTAATTTAATGATGTCTGGGAATTTCAGTGCCACTCAGCTTGGCCCTTGTCCTGCGGCAGTGAGACATCCAAAGCTGAGGAGGGAAGGGACATCAGAGCTCCTGGAGTCTGCTCAGGGTGACCAAAATCTCTGGAAACACCAAATTTGCTTAGCACAGCTCCACCCCGAGCTCAGCTGCAAAATTCAGCCTAAATGTCTCCAAAATGCTCTAAAACCTCAGACAGGGAGGGAAGTTTTCAGCATTCCAGTGTTTCTCATTCCCTCCAAAATTAACTTCGGTTCATTTATTCTAAATTTACTTTTACAGCAGTAAAATGGTTGGGTTCCTCAACAGACAGACAAATGCTGGATGGTGTTTTGCTGAACCTTCTCGGTGCATTAATGATTTCCCAGAGAAACGGAATTGGTATCATTCAAAACAGAAGGAAGGGGCTGAAGGATTGGAATGGGCTCCTCTGCAGCTCCTGCTCATGCTCACGCGCCGAGGGCTCTGTCTGTTGTGCCTCCCAGGGCCTCCCGTCACTGCCTCCATGCACAAAAGCAGCAGCGGGAGAGGCTCCCTCAGTCACCCGCAGAATTGCCCTGCAGGTGCACCCAGGGAACACTGGCCCAGCAGGCCAGGATCGGGCTGGTGACGAAGGCTGAGGATGAGAGCGATTCCTCCGATGGGCCCCGGCGTCAGTCTGAGGCAGCAGCTGGAAGAAGAGTCATAAATATCTTCTCGGGTCACCAAATATCTCCTCTCCTTCCCCACATCGCGAGTCACAAACGTGAGACTCCAGACTCTGCACCAGGACCCGGATGGAGCCACCGATCCTGGAGCTCTGCTGCGGTTCTTGGCTCGTGGGGCTGCAGCACCAACCTTGGCCAGAGCCGGTTTTTGCGATTCCCTTCATTTCTGTTGTGGAGTTTCACTGCCCTGCCCCACTGCTCCCATCCCGGGCTGGGTTTTGCGGGCAGCATTCAGGGCAAGTTTGGCTTGGACAGCCAGGCTGTGCCATGGCTTAAATGGTCAGAACGGGAGGAAAGGGGAAGGAAAACTCAGCCTTTGGAAGTCAGCGGTGCTGGGGCTGTTTCCCCAAGCCTGGAGCTGCTCTTTGCACCGGCAAAACATCAGGGAAAACGTTTGGAGCTGCAACAAACCAGGGCCACAGAGCTCCTCCAGCAGCAGAGACACCAGGGCTGGCTGGAACCCTCTGCAGGGAGCACCGGGAATCCTGGAATGATCTGAGTTGGAAGGGAACTTTAAACATCACCCAGTGCCACCCCTGCCATGGCAGGGACTCCTCCCACTGCCCCAGGCTGCTCCCAGCCCCGTCCAGCCTGGACTTGGGCACTGCCAGGGATCCAGGGGCAGCCACAGCTGCTCTGGGCACCCTGTGCCAGGGCCTCACCTCCCTCACTGTAAAAAAACTCCTCCTTTCTACCTAAATCAAGCCTTGTTCAGATTAAAACCATCACAGTGGCAGTGGCAGTACTGCGGGCAGCCAATCCCCTTCCCATGGCCAGGATTTATCCAGCCAGGCCTGCGGGAAGGGCTGGGACAGGACGGTGCTGAACGGGCCAAAGAGGAGGAGACCAGAGCGCCTGAACCTCCAGGGGATCCTTCGGAAGCAAACAGAGAACAAACTCTCACAGGACCTCGCTGTGACGGGGGTGGCTGCTCCACTAAATATCTCCATTTTCGAGAGCTTCCCTTTTTTCCCAGCTCCCTGTTGGTGCGTGCTGGCCTGAGGGAAGGGGAGATGAAAGGCAGGGAACACGGGGAGGGATGGAGCACAGAGAACTCGTGGGCTGGGGGGTCTGGCCAGGACCGTGCTCGCACCCCCAGCCTTGTCTCTTACTCCCCTGGTAAACAGGGAGGGAGCCTGAGAAAACTCCTGCCAAAACCAATTTTCTGAGTCCTGAGGGTGCGAAGATCAATGGGGAAGGAGCCCAGTTTTTTCCATAAAAATAGAAAAGAAAAAAAATTTTTAGTCGGAGTTGAAGACGAATTTCCTGCCAGGAAAGTAGAATTCTGCCAAAGCCGTGACAGATGTATTTTTTATTTTATCAAATATTTGGCCTGGAATCAGATGTGCTGAGGACCTGTAATCGCCTCCGCAGTCGGAGGAGGCTGGGTGAGGTGAAATGCTCCTCACAAGTCCTTGTCATGAGCACCCGTGGAAACACAGAATATTCTGAATTACTGGGATGGTCCCAGTCTGCTTGGTTTCCCCCAGAAATGCATCAACATCTTGTATTAAATAACGGTAAAAGTCATCACTTAGGAGAAAAACAAGTTTTGGGAGGGCATAAAGGAGGTGAAGAAAGCAAACAATGGCTCGGCCAAATCCTGGGGGGACCAATGTGTGATCCTGGGGGATCCTCTGTGTGCTGGAACGGGGATTTCACCCTGGAGGAAATTCCAGCAGTACCTGGCTGTGGTTCTGGTCTGTGCCAGACCTGTACCCCCTTGGAGGAGACGGGTGTGGAAGTGAGGCCTGGAGGAAGCAGCTGCTGGCTGGGTCCTTCTGCTGAAGATCACAAAGCCCTTGCTCCTGGAGGAACGGGATTACAGGAGAATTTCTTCTCTTGTTAAGAGGAAAGAAAACACCAAACAGAAAACAGCAAGCTTTCTTGTAGGGATGCAGGAGAAGAGCTTGAATGCTTCACTCAGCCTCATAAAGGCCCAGAAACCAAAAGAACTGCAGAGTGTGAATGGTATTTACTGTTTCTAATAATTTATGGGTTTGTGAAGCCCAGTTCTTTCCTCTGTGCCGCTCTCCCTGCCACAGAGCTGGACCCACCTCATGGATTCCAGCCGATGAACCCCCACAGCCTCTCCCAGGGGATCCCGGGGGATGCGGGGCAGGGCAGGAGTGGGGCTGCTCCCTCCTGAGCACAGCAGAGCCCTCAGCACGGCGCAGACCCGGTAATTACCGGCACAGCCGCGGGGTTTCAGCTCCAGCCCACTCTGAAATGGCCCCATAAAGGCACCTGGCTCTCAGTGCGCATCAAACCGTTTTTCACATTGCAAATGAACACTTTTTTAAGAGCTGTAACTTTCTGGGAGTTCATGAATTTCCTGGATTCATGGCCCTTTGCTGGCTGGAGGAAGGTGCAGGAGAGAGAGGAGGGAGAGCGGCACAGGCAGCTGAGGCAGAAGGAAAAAATAAATCCTTAGAGATGAGATTTCCGAAAGCTGCTCAGAAATAAAAGCTGGGATAAGTGCATGACACACTCAATAAATATCACTTTGCTTTATCACCTCTTCCGTTTCCCAGCCTTGCGCAGGGATTTTGGGAACCTGATCTGAAACGCGAAGCCTTTAATGGCCAAGATCCTTAATCCCGCCCTCCACCAGGGCTGAACCCTTGGTCAGGCGTGAGAGGTCCTTGGGCAGTCCCAGGGAATGGGGACAGGAGGAGGAAATTACCTCAGGTTGTGTGAGAGGAGGTTTAGCTTGGATTTTAGGGGAAATTTCTCCATGTCCACCTGTCCAGCCCTGGCACAGGTGGAGTCCCCATCCCTGGAGGGGTTTCAAAGCCGTGTGGAGGTGGCACTGGGGACAAGGGGCAGTGCTGGCCTGGGCACTGCTGGATCAAAGCTTGGACTCGGGGATTCCAGAGGGCCTTTCCCACCTCAGTGATTCTGCAGTTCCGTATTTTGCCGTTTTAGCATTTAAAGAACACAACTGTGCGGTGTTTGTGCTGAGTTTCCTACCCCAAAGAGCTCTTTCAGCCCGGGCAATCTCGGCCATTGAGGGAAACCTCAGAGAGGCTCCAAAGAGCCCTGAGGTGCCCGCGGGAGCAGAGGGGGTGACCCATGCTGGACCAACCCTCTGGGGCTGACACCTCATGCTCAGCTGCAGCAAAGTGTCCCAAAAACCGAGCACAGGGCCCAGCCCTGGGCTCCCAGGCCGGGATCTCATGGACAAGGCTCCCAAAACGCCCTGGGGAGTCTCCCCCTCACAGCATCCTCAGGCTTTTACTGCTGCTCAAAAATCTGCTCAAATTCTCCTCCACCCCCTTGCTTAGAGCAGCAAATCCATCTTCTCCTGCACTTAGATCAAGATGAAGGGGGCTTGAGAGGTAATTAATTTTAATAATAATGCTTTTCTTCTCTCTGAGCGTCAGCCACTGCTGGACTGTTCCCTCCTGGAGCTGGGAGCCGATTCCCCGCTGGTCTCAGGGGCAGCACAAGCGTTCCTATCTGCAAGGAGCAGACTCCTCTTCTCTTCACAGTCACCGAGTGAACCTTCCCTGCTTTCTGAAGGCAGGCCCTGATGAAAACTCCTGCCTGGGAGCTCTCGCAGGTGCTCCAGGGAGCCCGCCAGGGCTTTCATCTGCCACTGAGAATTTGGATTTTTCTAAATTCTAATTTGCTTAACTGAGAAGAAAATCTCTCACCTTCTTCTAGGGGCATAATTTGCTCCCTGGGGGTTTGCAGTGCTTTTTTTAAAACATCATTTGGGCTGTTTTCTTCTGTGAGTTGGCAAATGAAAGGGACAGGGAGAGAAACAGAATCCCAGGGAGGCGTAGACCCACGACAAATGGGTGTGAGCAGGTGAGGTGTGAGGTGTGCTGGGTGCACCCGGGGCTGTGCCTCTCCCTGGCCATGACAATTGGCATCTCTGTGCTCCCACAGCTCTTCCAGCCGTGCCCGGTGGCTCTGGCAGAGCTCTGCCTTTCCTGGGGGCAACGAGAGGGCTTCATCCTGCTTTAATTGGAATGTGGGGAGGGCACTGAGGGGCTGGGCCCAGCAGTGTTCCGTGCGTGTGGACGATGTGATACTGGAGCTCCACTAACGAGCTTTGCAGGCTTATCTTTATCCAGGCTGCAAATTAAATTAGCACTGTCTTCCAAATCTTGGCCGATTTCTCCCCTAGGCAACACCAGCACGGCAGCACAAAACAAACGCCAGGAGGGGATCACTGCGTTCCTGATGCCACTCCCCGGATTTTCAGCAAGCACTGCTCCAAGAAATCCCGTCTGCCCCCGTCCCAGGAGCTGGGCTGCACCCCGTGTGCCCTCAAGGAGCCTGGGCCGGCCCAGGGGCAGCCGGGCCCTGCTGCTCCTGTCCTCTTTGGTGTCCCCAAAGCCAGGCTGGTTGTGATGTTTCGGCAGGGCCTCTTCCCTCCCTTGGTGGTGCTTCCCCTCTGCTGGCTCCTGGAAGGTCTGGGTGGGAAAAGCACCGCCCATGGTCATGGTGAGGGTGGGAATCCAGAGCCGGGAGGGTTTTGCCACGGGATTTTGGGTTTGGTTGCTGCTGAACAAATGCTCCTGTGGAGCTGTGGGGAGATTCTCACTCACAGAACCCCAGGGGTTAGAGAACAGGGCTCGCTGAAGGGGGTGAGGGTGGGATGGGCTGGCAGAGCCTTTCCCCACTCCCGTTTTCCCTGGAGCAGGGCGGGTCTGGCAGCGCTGCAGCTGGGCACACATCGAGCTCCGTAATCCTGCGAGGGCAAAGCGCCTGGAGCGAGTGATTGTACATTGTATTTACCAAACATTGCAGCCATTCCAGCACATCCATCGTGCATGCGAGGTGCCTGGGCAGAAAGGATCTGTAGCACCTCCTGCAGTGCTGCCTGTGGGCACGCTGACCACCAGCCCCATGTGCCACCCACTGCCAGCCCAGGGGGACACCTGGAGCTCAGGTGAGGCTGAGCCCAGCCCCTCACGGCATCCAGGGGTCACCTTCAGCTCGGCTTGGAGCCACCGACCTCCTGGTGCCCCCAAACCCCCTCCTTTGTGTCCCCTCTGACCTCCTGCTCCTCAGCTGTCTCCAGCTGTGAACTGTGATTTTCTGGCACTTCTGACCCCTGGGCAGCTCTTTGGAGCCGTTCCTGATGACAAGGGGACACCAAGGGGACACCAGCATGCTCAGAGCAGGGCACGGAACAGCAAACTTCTGGCTTCAGCCTCAAAAAGCCTCTTTGCTCTCGGCACTGCAGATCCATCTCGTGCATCCCCGCAGGTCTGGGGTTGAGCAGGTCCCTCCTTGGACCCTCAGAAAACCCCCGAGAGCTTTGCTGTGTGTTTGTCTCCTCGCTGGGTTTGTCTCAGTGGTAGCTGCTGGCTGGGGACGGGCGATTGGGAAGGTCTCTGTGCCAGCTGCCGTGTCAGGGAATGTCCCAGCGCAGCCCCAGGGCAGCTGCTGTTAATCTGCACCACGCAAACCCCAGAGAAGATCAGAAATGCTGATTATGACTTGCCCGTCTCATTAAAGAGGCTCATTTAGTGTGGCCTTTTCTTGCAGAAGTGGCTGGGATCCCGTTTCCTAATGACTTTTCCTTCTCAGTGGTGGAGGAAATGCTGATATCTCCACAGCACTCTGACAGGAGCAGCAGCCACGCAGGGCTCGGGCTTTTATCTCAAGTAACAAACGAGAGGACAAGAGGAAACGGCCTCAAGTTGTGCTAGGGGCGGTTTAGGAAAAAATTCCCTCACTGCTGGGTTGGCTGGGGCTCGGAGCAGCCTGGGCCAGGGCAGGGTGTCCCTGCCCACCCGGACGATGGAGAAGGGGAAGGTTAAACCCCGGTGCTGACCTGGCTGCCACCAGCTCTGAGATCATCTCAGCTGCCCTCCAGTCTTTCAAGGGCTGAGTCTCCCCCTCAGCCAGGCTTTAGGGGAAGATTAAGTGCTCCAAAGCCCGATTTACATTTCAAAATCCAGCCCAGGCCTGGTGTGAGATCAAAGTGAGAGTGGGCTTTGGGTTATCGATCAGAGACCCACAGTGCTGCCCCTTCCTGCTTCTGGTATGGGATCAAACAAGAGCTTCAGGACAGAAGAACTCTCAGCATTGTTATTTTTTCCAGGTAGGCAGTTTGTAATCCCAGGTATTTCCATGTTTCCCTCAAAGGGAACCTTCCTGTGTGCTCTCGGTGACGCCCTCCCAGTGTGGCACTGGAGCCTCATCCCAGCCTGCTGCTCGTGTGCCCAAGGCTCCAGCCCAGGATCCCGGTGTGGCTCCTGCTGCTCAGAGCTCACTCTGTGCCCCTCACTGGAGCTCAGCCCCTGCCCGGCTGTCCCGCAGAGCAGGGCACACCCGCGCCAGAACTTGCAGGGATCTGAGACTGCACTAAAAGAAGGAATTCTGCTCTAATTCTCAGGAGGAATTTCTGCATGGAAAGGGCGGTTAAGCCTTGGGAGGTTTGGAGGCCCCATCCCTGGAGGGGCCCAAGGAAGGACTCAGAACGTGGCACTCAGGGCTGTGGCCTGGGGACAAGGTGGGCATCAGGCACAGCTCAGACTCGATGGTCTGGGAGCTCTTTTCCAACCTCAGTGATTCCATGAAAACAGAAATCACCTTTCCAGGGAATGGATGAGCTTTGAGGTCCCTTCCAATCCAGCCATTCCACGGCTCTGTGATGTCACCTCCATGCCCCCCCACCCGTGTCCCCTGTCCCTTGCCCTTGCAGCCAGCAGCAGGAACTGCCCCTTCACACCTGGGCACGGCTCCTTCCCGTGCCTAAACCCAGGGATCTGCTCTGAGCACCGGATCCTCCCTCCCGTGGCACCCTCGCCTTCCCTTTACTCCCCCAGCAGCAGCCGCGTGTGCCTGGCGGGAATCCTGCGGGAAAGCGGGACAGAGCTTCCCAGCCCTGCTCATGTGGATTTTGGCCGCGAGAACTGTCTCGCTTAACCAGCGTGACCGTGACTGTGCTCCTCACCAGTAACCTTTAGAAGTCCTTTTCCTTTGTGCCAAGCTCCCTGCGGCTGCGAGCAAATTCCTGGGGGGAACCGGCGTGTGGCAGGAACAGAGCCCTGCTCTGGGCTCCCCGCGGCTGGGACCGGGGTGGAACTGCCTCATCCCAGCCACCCGCAGCGCCTCTGGAGAGCGGGCAGAGGGAAGTGCTTAAAATCCTGCGAAAGGACTGAACCTGAACGGGCTCTGAGGGAGCATAGCCTGAGAGGAGACCCCTCTTTGGTGGAAATCAGGAAATGCCCCTGCTGTGCCCCTGCTGTGGCTCGGGACAGGGGGCAGATGGTGCCCGTGACATGGGGAAGGAGGGGATGGAGGATTTGACATGGCCTCAGAACCCCGGCTGATGTTTTAACACCCTGGTGATGTTCCAGCAGAGGAAACCCCCTGCTCAGCTCCTGGCAGGGACTGCAGAGGGGTGTCCTTGTGACCCAGCACTGCTCCACCAGTCCCGCAGCTCCCACCTGGAGAGGTTTGGCCTCTCTCATTCCTTCCTGAGGGGGTACAAGGGCGACAAGCTGGAGGGATGCTGAAGGCAGGCGCTGGGCATGGATCCATGCTGGGAATGCCAGCAGGGAGCTGCTGGAGCCGCTCCTTGGAGCTCAAAGCTCCCCAGAGCCCAGCTCCAGCCCATGAAACATTGGCCTGCTCTGCCCTGCCCCTGGGAAAGCGCTGCTGCTCTCTCAGATAAAGGCAGCGCTGCCTGCCCGGGAAAATAAATATTTACCCGTGAAGGGCAGCAGCGGCAGCAGAGCTCAGCTCCTTCTGCAGCGTTTGCACTGCGGGCTTGGAATGAAATTCTGCCTCTGACGCTGCCCGGGGAGCGCTGCCAGCGAGGCAGGAGGACAGGGCTGCCAGGGAAGGGCTCTGGTGGCTGCTGCCCTCCCCTGGGCTGGGCTCCTGAGCATAGCCACCTCCTCCATCCCGGGAAGAACACGGAGTCCCCGGGCTGGGACAGGCCGGGCCCAGGGCTGGGATGTGGGGCAGGTCAGTGGGTCACAGGCAGCTCATCCTGGGATGTTGACAGCAGTTGTTATTCCTGCCCCCGGAGCTGTTTATTGGAGCAGGGCTCATCAGCCCGTGCTGAGGAGGATCCCACCCCCTATTAGGGAATTATCAGCTCCCCCATCTCAAGTAAAGACGTTCAGTCCCTTTTGCAGAACCCTGGGACTAAACCCAGCCTGGCCCTTCAGGGATCCCTTTGTCCTCTGCTCAGTCCCGGAGCCGTCTCTGAGAGACGAGGAGTGCGAGCACTGCAGGGGCCTCGCTGTGCTTGGCACAGCACAGAGTGACCCCGTGGCTGCGAGGACAGGGACTGTCCTCTGAGAGCAGAACAAACAGCCCCGATCTCCTCCCTCCCACCTCCCCCTGGCCCGTCTCGCTTCTCCCCTCCTCCAGACACGAGTTAAGCACCAGAGAGCAGCTTAGATCAGTGGTGACTCGTTGTTGCTCTTTAATTCATGCAAATGTTCTTTTTAACTAGCTCAGAGTCTCAAACAACCCTCTGGGGAACCTTCTGCGTTTATGATTATTGAAACAAAAGTCTATTTCCTTTAAGCACAAAGCAATCGGGGGAGGGAGGCAAGGAATCTGTTTTCTTTCCAAGCAAATACAGTAAATTCAAAGGTCAGGTGCAAGCTGGCGGAGCAGTGGGTGAATCAGCACTGGGGAAAACTCTCTGGAATGGCAGTGAAAATGTCCCTTTGCAGCCACCCAGAATCACAGGGTCCTTATCTCTGTCTGACCTTGGAGTGTCGGGGGCAGGTTTGGTTTGGCAGCTTCGGTACCCCCAGGTACCCCAGCAGGGACAGCCAGAGCCCCGGTGCCACTCCACAGCTGGAGTTTGGCCAAAAACCGGGGGACAGTCACTGGGGTGGCCTCAAAGCTGGCCAGGGGTTCAGCTCAAGCTGGAGCCCAGCATCCGCCAGGGGAGGCTCAGGGAAGAGTCCTTCACTGGCAGAGTGGTGACTCCCCACCCCTGGAAGCGTCCAAACTGAGCTCACGTGGCACTCCGCAGTGGGATTCCAAGGTTGGACTTGGTGACCTTTAGGAGCCTTTTCCAACCTTAATGATTCTGTGGTTTTCCCACAAGCCTTTCTGATTTCAGAGTGCAATTCCCACCACATCCCTGTTACCTGGCGTTATCCGAGTGCTGGCTCAGCCCGGAGCTGTTTCTGCCTGGTTTTCCCAGTGTTTCTGCCTCAGTGCTGGAACAATGGACGTGGTCTCTGAGACTCGGCCTCCCATCACGGCCAGGCTCCTGCTGGCTCCCTGGGGACCCCACGGCAGCCCCAGGCACAGCTGGAGATGTTGGTGTTGAGCTACGGATGCTGAAGGGCCCCATAAATACAGCATGGAAGGGTCGTTCGCCCTGGAAAATGGATCTGAGCCCTTCAACCCTGCGGTGTGGGGAGGCACAAAGGCAACCGTGTCCCTCCTGCAGGGAGCAGATGTGTTTGCAGGCTGAGGTCTGCTCCCTCGGGGCTTTGGGAGGTGCCCAGGTCACTCTCAGGGTGAGGGGCAGCCTCAGCAGGGACCCTGCAGGAGCTCCATGAGCCGCCTTACGGCTGGGTTAGCTCTGCTGCCAGCCCCAGCTCTGATTTCCAGCTGTCACTCAGTGCGGGGCAGTTGGGAGCAGCTCTCCTGGCTCAGGCTCTTCTCTGCCTGACAGGGCCCGAGTGCAGCTGCAGGAATGGGATGAGAACCCCAGGCAGCTCCCGCTGATGTCCCTGAACACCCGCAGGGACCCGTGGGGTTCCCTATCCCTGGGTGACTCTGTCCTTGCGTCTCCTCAGGGCTGTGTGCTCTGCAGCCACCCAAACCCCCTGCCCTTCCAGCAGCCTGGGAGAGCTCCCTGTCCCTGCTGCCCGTGTGAAGAGCTGCCTCGCAAGGCTGCTAATTGCAATTAACATCCCGCAGTTCTCTCATCGTGGGCAGCAAACACCATTTCTCCTCTCCATCCCCAGCTCTGGTGTTTTCACAGACACCTCTGGCTGCAGCTCCTCGCTCGTCCCCTCTCCAGGGGGACCACTTGTTCTTGGTATGGTCAGTGATGATCTTCCCACCCAGACAGACGGGTAAAGACCAAAACCAACATGGCCCCTAAAGCCAATGAGGCAGTAAATCGAGGGCCATGAATAATCAGGAGAAAGGATTTAATTGGCAGCAGAAGTCACTTGCAGGGCACTGGGTTCATATGGGCTCATCTGAACCTGCCTCTCATGCCCCTGTCACTCCCCAGCCCTGCCCCGCTCCCTTCCCTGCCCAGACAGACACGGCTGAGCTGTCTGGGGATGGTTTGGTGCCCTGGCTGTGCTGGGCAGCTCTGTCCCGTCCGTGCTGCTGGGCAGCATCCCCTGAGAGCCCCAGGGGCAGAGCAGAGCCCACACAGCCTGTGATTTATGGGGCCATGGAACTGGTCAGGCTGGGAAAGCCCTCTGAGATCTGAGTCCAGCCTTTAACCCAGCGCTGCCACAGCCAGCACTTGTCCCCAAGTGCCACATCCCCACAGCTTTAAACTCCTCCAGGGATGGTGACTCCAGCACTGCCCTGGGCAGCTGTGCCAGGGCTGGCCAGCTCTTTCTTTCCATGAGGAAATGTTCCCTTATACCCAACCCTGGCCCAGCCTGAGGCCGTTCCCTCTCCTCCTGTCCCTGTTCCCTGCGAGCAGAGCCCGACCCCCCCGGCTGCCCCCTCCTGTCAGGGACTTGTGCAGAGCCACAAGGGCCCCCCTGAGCCTCCTTTTCTCCAGGCTGAGCCCCTTTCCCAGCTCCCTCAGCCGCTCCTGGGGCTCCAGCCCCTTCCCAGCTCCATTGCTCCTGTCCAGAGTCAGGGCTGTGCCTGCTGCGGGTGCCTAGCCCTGCTGCTTTCCATCCCTCCCGGCACACGTGGGCTTGCTCGGGATGCAGGAGAGGGGCTGCAGTTCCAGCCTGGGCACTGAAGGGGCTCTGTCCCTGCTTTGCTGCTGCCTCAGCTGAGTGACAGTGCAGGAGGTGAGGACAGATCAGCAGAGAGCCCAAAATGAGATTAAATTGTACCCAGACCTCTGGTTTGAGGTCCCTGGGCTGAGTTTAAGGGAGGGTTTGGCAGATCCCTGGTGCATCCTGGCAGCCCGTCCCGCAGCTCAGGCTGAGAACAGATCCTCTACAAAGGCACCTTTCCCAAAGCTCTGTCCCTCCTTTACTTTGCACCCGTTTGCTTCCCCAGCCACGGCTTGGGCCTGTCCCCACCACTCCCCATTTGTGAATTCACCCCAGGTGCTGGGATGGGAATGCTCCAGGGAGCAGCATCAACCCCAAACTCCTGCATTTTCTGGGAATGGCCCAGCGGATGCGGGGCACGCTCTGTCACGTCTGGAAGGAGTCGTTTTGCCATGGAAGGAATGATTCCATCAGGTCCAGCAGACTGCCGAGGCCCCTGCACTGTTTCACTGCCTCCCCAGGACCCAGCCAGGTGCCTCTTCAGCACCCACGTGCTGCTGGTTTTATTAATGTCGCATCTGCTGGTGATTTGAGCAAGGGCCAAAGGTTCAGGATTGAAACTCAAGGACCCTCTACTGCTAAAAGATTTTATTAGCCATAAATCTTTTATAAAGTGCCCGTGTTGACAATGGGGAATAATACAATCAAAGCTCTCTCCCCAGCAGTGACAGCCCGGCCCTGCTGCACGGAGCCACATGAATTAATCTGTCTCGTTAACTGTCCCCGGGCAGGAGCCTTTCAGGAGCACCGAACTCGGGGAGGAAGCAGCCAGAGGCAGCCGTGCCTGTGCAAACACGCTCTGCTTCCCAGAGGGGCTCTCTCGGAAGGGACGGTGCCCCATCCCACCCCCATCTCGGGGGCCCTGTGCTTCCTGTCAGCCTCGGGTGCGAAGCGATCAACAAAACATTCCAGAGTAGGAGCAGTGGCTTCTTCTGTGCTGCTGAAAGGAGGACATTGCTGGCAAAGGAGATCTTCCCCTAAGGGGAAGGGAGTACCCAGGGTTCAGAGATGCTGTGGGCAAAAGGAGCCAAGAACATCAGCGGGTCTGCAGGAGCTGACAGGGTTTGCTGGTAAATGATACCCTTGGCATGGAAATCGGTGTCAGTTTGTCCCTGACCTTTTCATGGGTTGGTTTTTCTCTCCCTGGAGTGACGTTTCTCACTTTCTACGCAAATTAATTATCGCGTTCCCCACCCCCCGCCCGAGCCTCCTTTTCTCCAGGCTGAGCCCCTTTCCCAGCCCCCTCAGCCGCTCCTGGGGCTCCAGCCCCTTCCCAGCTCTGTTCCCATCTCCACAGCAATAGGAGCAGCTCCAGCCTGTGGGATGAGGGATGTGGGATGAGGGGTGAGGGGTGCTCCCACCCCCCAGGCCCCCGGGCTGGGCAGGAGCTGGAAGGCAAAGAGGGGATTTTCCCCAGCTGCAGTTCTGAACCAGGCTCTGTGGGAATCCTTTCCTCTCCCTGGCACAGGACAGAGAGGGCTCAGAGGAGAAGTGGGAGAAGGATCATCTGGTAAGTGCAAACATTAAAGCTGTATTTAGCACCTGTCTAATTTTTAATATGAGCTGAGCTGCAGTCAGATATCGGGCACCAAGCTAAGTGACAATTTATGCAGCAGTTCTAAATTAGCTGCAGCACGCAGAGAAAGGCACTGCTCTGGCTCAGCAGCCACCACGGGAACTAAAATCGCTTCAATCCCAGCCAAAAAAAAGGTGTGTTTTGGGGTAAGGGGAGGCTGAAAGCTCAGAGTTTTCTTCCTTGGTGTTAAAGGGATGGGAATTCGGAAGGTCAGTGTTTGGAAAGGAGGAATCGTAGCCTGTGGAACATCCCTGTCGTGCACTGGGCAGGGACAGATGGGAGACTGGGAAGGAATGGCTCCCTGGGAGGGCAGGGAGGCCCTTCAGGGGCACCTTCCGAGGAGTCCCTGCAGCTGCCAGAGCTGCCCAGAGAGAGCCCAGGTGAGCCCAGCCCAGCCCGCTTGGGAGTCCCGTCAGTCTGGCGCACACCACGAACCGCCAGCAGCACAGAAACGAGGGACAGGTTTGCAGGGTTGGGCCTGGGACAGCCAGGCAGGCCAGGCAGGAGGGGAGATGGCTCTGTGGAGGCAGCAGAGCTGTTTGCAGCTGCAGGAGAGACTGTTCCGGGGCAAGCAGGGAGGAATTGCCCTCATCCGTCCCTGCCAGCATGGGCAGAACAGGCTGGGCCCACGCGGGGAAAGCGCAGCTCGAGCACTAAGGAAACGTTTTCACCCCGAGTGAAACCGAGGGGTTTCAAGTGGGCGAATCACGGAATATCTGGCGTTGGAAGAGCCCCATAAGGAGCATCCAGGCCATGCTCCGTTTGCTGCATCGTCCATAGGGGTTTTTGGAGGAGTTTGGGGCCAGCAGCTGGAAAAGCTGCACTGCAAACGCCAGCCCGGCCAGGCACTGGCTCCTGGGCAGAGCTGAGCAAAGCTGACAAACTTCACTTCCAGCTCTCATGCCAGGCCCACGCTCTGCAAAGCACCAGGAAATGGGTGCCAGCAGTGAGGAAACAATGGGAGCACCTGGGCCAGGTGAGAAGGCAACTCCTTCAACCCTAAGGAACATTTCACGCCTGTCCCCAAATCCGGGCCCCACCTGTGCTCCCGGAGAGGCAGCACAGTCCTGCAGAGCATCTGTGTTTCCCCTGGAATAAAGAATTAGTCCAGGATAAAGTATTTCTGCGCGGGAATGTGCTCCGTGCATAGTTATTAATTCATTACAGGCCGTAGCCAAACTCACTCCTCCGCTAAGTCATCTGTTAAATGAGCCAAACGAAATTTATTAACACGGCATTGATCATTTCAGTCGTTTAGCATAAAGCATAATGGAACAGAAGCTGGAGTAATAATTCCCTGCCTGGCTTCTGGTCCGTGTCCTGTGCTCGGGGCCCGGGGTCACAGCTCCGACTGTCCCCGGAGCTCCCTCCCAGGCAGGAACGTCCCAGCAGCAGCGGGGGCTCTGCCTTTGGTTCAGAGAGCTCCCCTTGGACCTGGCCTGGGATGGCTCTGGAAACTGAGCTGGAACAACAGAAGCGAGCCGGCCCCGAGGAGTGACCGGCCAGAGGGAGGGAAGGGGTTCTTCCCTGGACAATAAATCCATAAATCCCGGGGTGTGGCTGTGTTCGTGCCGGCCTGGAAGAGCTAAAGCTCCCCTTGCAGGACCTCACCCAGTTCTGCCCCTGTGAAAAGCTGGGGGGCTGGGGCAGGGAACGGAGCCAAGTCTGGCCCGAGCTGGGCTGTCACTGCCCGGGGCAGCTCCTGCCGCCCTCAGCAGTGTCCCAGGGTCACTTTTTGGAGGGAAACCTCGTCCCCACACAGAATTGTGCAATCCTCGCTTTGTACAAGTGGACTCAGCCTTTCCAGAGCTCTGATCATTTCTGCTCAGCAGGCTCAGTTTGTTCCTCCTGGGGATGATTCGGCCTTTAGGCAGGCGGGGATTTCTGAGGGGTTTCTAGTTCTGAATTGGACGGGGGAGTGCTGCTCCGTGTCCCTCCCGCTGCCCCAGAAATTAGGCAGAAATCGGGAACCTCTCTCTGAGGTGAGGCGGGAGCTGTGCAGACCAAAGGCTCTCACCTCCGAGAGCCCTGAGGGCCTGGGGGCATCATGAAGTGATGCTTGTGAGAATCTCAGCAGCATCCAAATCTTACCCATTTCCTGCATCAGGCCACAGGCAGGTCCCAAAGCACTCACCCAGGTCACAGACACTCACAGTTACTGATTAAATTAAACAAGAGTTAAGCTTTGAGGGTCTAAATTACATCAAGCGGGACTGACAAGGTCCAGCCAGCAGAGAGGGGGAGCACAGCCCTGGCTTTGCTCCTGTCTTTAATTCAGGGAGGGGACAGGAGCAGAGAGGGGACAGAGCAGAGCTGAGGCTGCTCTGCTCCGAGGTTGTCTCACACCTGAGCTGGAGGGGGAAGAAGAGCAGGACAAACCCTGAGCACCCAGCAAGGAGCCCCCTTGTTCTGTCAGCCCAGCCCAGGGGAGCCCCCTGCCCTCCCCACAATCAGCCCCTCAAAGCATCATCGACCACCACCAAGCCTGGACTCGAAATGAGCCCCAGCCCAGGCTGAGCAGGGTTCTGCATTTCCTGAGAAGGGTTCTGCATTCCCTGAGCAGGGTTTGCACTCACTGAGCAGGGTTCTGCATTCCCTTGGAAGGGTTTGCACTCCCTGAGCAGGGTTTGCATTACTGAGAAGGGTTCTGGACTCCCTGAGCAGGGTTTGCATTCCCTGAGCAGGGTTTTTCACTCCCTGAGCAGGATTTTGCCTTTCACGATGCATTCCTGGAGTGAAACGAATCTGAGCTTGGGTTTCTATGCCCAGGCTCTGAGCAATGTGTGGGATTCCCCTCTAAGCCCAACCCCTCTGCTGCTCCATGACCCAGAGTTAGTCACGGATATTCCACAGGGCATAAAGCACCGGGAGAATAAACCCTTTAACCAGAACCCACTCCTTTTCCTCCACAAGGGTTCAATGCTGCATAAATCCCCCCCTGCTCCTGCAGCCCCTCGGTGCTGGAGGCCCTGAACCCGCCCAGGTCTGTCCCTCCCTGTCCCTGCAGGTCTCACTGTCCCGAGCTGCTGTCCCGAGCGCGTCCGTGCCGTTCAAACCGGCTCCTCTCAGCAGCTGAAGGATTTTGCGTTTGCTGCTCACAAAGGGCTCTCACCGCTCACCGTTGGCAGGCACGGGTTTGCATTTCACCTCGGTGGAGCTCATCAAAGTCTGGAGCCTGAAACAGGCATTGATTTTTTCATGGCATGTCTGGATTTGCTTTTGTTATGGGGTTGTGTCTTGCGAAAGTTGACTAGAAATTGAAATATTTCTTGTAAGTGGATTTATAAATCCAAACCTTTTAGCAGCTGGCTGCTGCTGTTGCTGCCGGATTTACTGATGACTCTGTTTTTTAAAAATAAGATGTTTAAACAGACACTGACTTTTTTTTTTATGGAAATTTTAATCATGGCACAGCTTTTCTATTTTTTCCGTCAGACTTTTCAGTGAGAACATTTCACTAATAAATCAAAAAGGTCTGCAAGTGTGGATACACGTGGAGTATCAGAGGTTTCACTAAAACTTGCAAAAGTTAAGGGGGAAAAGGTCTCTTTGGCTAAATGCCCGTTTAGCCACCAAGATAAATAAGAGACTTCAGCTGTGCAGGGCTGAGCTCTCCCAGACACCAGAGCCAAGGCCTGAAGTCATTCCCGCATCCTCTCCCTGTGCCTTTCTGCTCCAAACACCAAATCTCTGCCTTTGTGCCCACACCTGTGCCAGGAGAACTGCAGGGAGGCTTTTCTTGAGAACGCTGCCGAGCCACAAAATAAGCAGGAAATCAGTTCTGAGAGGGAAGGTTACTTCTGAGTGGTGGGATCCGGAGGGGGGAAGCTTCTCTGGTGTTTTTGGGGTGAAAGAAAAGCACATGGACAGTGATTCTCCGCAGTCACAAAGTGACAGACACGGTCCTACAGCTGGAAGCCACTCTGCCATCCGGCCGCTGCAAACAGCTGCTGTGGTTTTATGCCAAGGTCAGGAGCTGAGCAGCGTGTGCAGAGAGGTTCGTGTCCACCCTCAGTGGGACAGGACTGGACGAGAATGATTCCAGAGCATTCCCTGAGCCCCACACAGGCAGATCGCTCTGCCCTGAGGCACGGCCAGGAGTCTGCTGACAGGAGAGCACGATGGGTGGGATGAGGATTCTGTGCCTCCCTCCGCGCATCCATAAATCCCAAATTCCAGCCGGGTGTTGGGCAAGACAGGCAGGGCTGGGGCAGCGTGGGAGGGATGGCAGCTCGAGCTCAACCCTCACGGCTGGGAGCGTTTGGGGTGGGATTAGCGGGGCTGGGATTGGCCGGGCCGGATGGAACAAGGGCTGGGAAGCTCCTTGATCTCCAAGTCCAGATGTCCAGGCGGGTGGTTCGTCTGCAGGCCCTCCCTGCCCGGGCTCTGCTCCGAGCAGGGGTGCGGGTGTCGGACACTCGAACTGCAGCTTTGGACGTGCGGCGCTAAAGGGGCTCCTGGCCTGCAGGGCGCTCCCGCTGGACGCTCCAGGGGAACTGCCCCACCTGCAATTAGCGCTGCGATTAACAATTAGAGCCGTGTTTAAATGCGTGGAGCTTTTTCCTCCTTTATGGATGTCTTCTGCCTGATCCTTTCTTTCCATCTCTGGAATGGATTGAGAGGCTCCTTTCGAGAAGCTGGAACAAGCTTCCCAGGCTAACGCAGCCCCAGCCAAGTTGTGCTTTCATCGAGGCGTTTTAGCCGTCGCCGCAACATCTTTCAGGCTTATTAAATCAGCCTTGTCTCCTGAGGGAGGTTTTAAATGGGGGTAAAACACCAGATTAAGCAGTCCAGGAACTCATTTGATTTAATTTCATTTGTATTTAGTTTTTGCCTTTGTCTCCTCTTCAAGAAAGCAGAAAGAACAATTTGGAGGTATTCGAAAGATGCCCCTTTTTAACCTTTTGGTGATACAATAATTCAGTAAAGCCGTAATAATCTGCCTCTCTCAGTACTCATAAAAGCCCATCCTCCCTTCTCTCCTTCCTTCCGCCTCTACCACACCAATGCAGCAGCCCAGAACTGGGCGGTGCCTCTCGTTCCTGAACGTTCCTGGGCTTGTGCAGAGGACGGAGTGGGGAACACTCAGTGAAATGCTGTGGCTGCCCCTGGAACCCTGCAAGTGTCCAAGGCCAGGTTGGAACCCCTGGGACAGTGGGAAGTGTCCCTGCCCATGGCAGGGGTAGCCCTGGATGGGCTTTAAGGTCCCTTCCCACCCAAACCATTCCAGGACTCCATTTCCACCAGGCACAGTTTGGATCCTGTCTGCAAGGAAAGCGCCCTGGGAGCAATCAGAGCCTGCTGACCTGGCAGTGACACATGAGGGACATTCCTGAGGCTCCTGGATGGGTCAGCACGGCCTGAAACAGTGGAAAACTCAGAGCTGGGGTCCCTGGCCCTCAGTCCCTGGGGCCGTCCTGCTGCCTTCTCCTGCAGCCCTTGAGTTGCTCCAGCAGCTCGAGTGCCTCACCAGGATTAAAGGGGTTGATGGTGCTTGTCTGCATTTCACGCAAAGCAGCCCAAAGCCCGGCCCTGGCAGCTTTCCAGCTCCCATCGGGAGTCTCTGCCCTTCAGTGGGCTCGGAGATCCGTGATCTGCACACGTGGCTGTGATGGCTCCAGGCTTTTTGGCACCAGAACGCCTGGACTTGGGTCAGGGAGCAAGACCCTGGCGAGGAATGAGCTGAACGGCGCTGCTGTGCCCTGGGCAGGACTCAGCTCCTCTGAAGGACCAGAACCTTCTGTTTCTGGGCAATTTGGCCCTGGACAAGCAGCTCATACTCAATCCCAAACCTCAGCATCTCCCAGCTCTGCTCCCTGCAGTGGGAACTGTGGGTGTCCCTCGTGCTGTGGGGTCCCCGTGGTCCCCAAGGTGATCCCCCAGCCTGTTCCAGCCCTTCCAGGAGCAGGACAAACAAACGCACAAGGCTTCGGCTTAGAAAGCAAAAAAACAAAAATGTGCTGCTCCAAAGCCCCTCCCCAGTTACCTGCTGCCCCACGCCTCAGTTTCCCCACGTGTTGCCGATTTAAGCTCTTCGTTTGCACTCCCCCCGTGCCGGTCCGGGCAGTGCCGGGTACAGAAGGTGCCCAGCTCTGCTCCGAGCTGTTCCCATCACGCCACAGCTCCTCCGTGCCAGGGATTTAATTGCCAGGATCCCAGCGGTTTCCCCGCATGCCGCGGCAGAAGGCGGCGGCTGGCGCTGACCTCTCCCTGTCTCCCGTTCTGCCTGGCAGACTCTTTTCAATTATTTCCTCCCCGCGTTGCTGTTTACATTTTGCACTCGCATCCTCTGCCGCGCTCCCCATCACCTCCCCGCAGCCCGAGCGCCTCCTAATCTGAAGTGTATTTCAGCCTTATCTCTATCAAAGCAGAAGGGCTGGGGAGTCATCCTCATTCCCGGATCCTCGAGGAGCTGCAGCCGGCAGCGCTCAGCTCGGCTTTCACCGCGCTTTGAGTAACTCACAGACGATTCTCCTGTCAAGAGCACTGAGGACAAAATGAAACGTTCTCTATTTTTTTCCCCCCAAGGCTGCCCGTTAATCTCTGTTCAGCGATGATTGTGTGTCATGTTTCATTCCGGGCTGTCACCGAGTTCACTCTGTCCCTTCCCAGAGCCAACCTGCGGGATCTGAGCACGGGGCTCTGGCTGGTGCTGGCAGCAGGACCCAGGGCAAGACCCAGGGCTGGCAGCGTTTGCCGAGCAAATTGGGTTGGTCTCCAGCTGCACCACTGCAAACTGGGGCTGGGATTGCTCTGCTGCCACGGGAGAAGCTGTTTTGGAGTTCTGTAGGAAGGAGCAGCAGCGCAGCTGGTGCTGAGCAAACTGAGCTGGCTCAGGGGTCAGGAGGGGCCTCAGAGAGCCACGGAAGTCGGGTGGGCTCCTCTGTTCTCCCTGGCTGGCCTAGGAAACTGCCCAGATTCAGCCACTCTCTGCTTGGCCGAGCAATAAATCCCTGAGGCCCTCGGTGTTTCCACCTGGCCACAGCCAGGACAGGGTGCTGGGCAGAGGGGGCTGTGCCCAGCCCCAGTGGGGTCAGAAAAAGCCATTGCTGCTGGAGGGCAGAGCAAGGCTTGAAGTCCTTTTCTTCTCCCCTCAGGTTTTGTCACTTTTCGCTGGATCCACAGGGTTCTGTTTATTGTCACCTGGAACATTCGCTGAGGTTTTGATATCGATCGGGCTCGGAGAGCAGAAAGGCGCTGCAAACAAAGCCCCGCTGCCATGCTGACAGTGAGATCTCACTTCTCTGCGGGCAATAAAAGAGAGGTGCCAGAGAGGCAGCACCGACACCCGAGCTGTAATTGCTGGCGTTGAAGTGATCACTGCACAGCCCCAGTTAGCACTGGAGCAGCAGCATTTGCATAAAAACTACAAGCACAAAAATGCTCTGAAATGACAAATACAAGGAAACTGTATCAGATTTGCATTAAATTAGTGACTGTGTGCGAGATGCCATTTAAATGGCAGGTGACTCGAAAATTTCTCTCCCTTTTAGTGGAAGAGGCTGAAATGTTCATTTTCATGGTAAACAGTAACTGCACATTGATTTGGAGCTTGAAAGCGTCTCCACAAATAGCTCTCCCGGGGAGGGGGGCTGGAGGCACGGAAACCCCAGCCCTGCCTTGCCCTGCCTGGCTCTGGGGCTCGGCAGCACGGCTCGGGTTTCCTTCATCCCCGTGTTAAAAATCCTGCAGTGACAACAACAAGGAACCCAAACCCCCCTGAGCCCGGGGGGCCAAAACAGCTCCCTGCAGTTATCGGGGGGAGGGATCTGATGGTGAGGAGGAGCTGCAGGGCCTGCAGGGAGCTGGAGGTGCCCGCTGGCCGCTCGCGGGCAGCACCCGGGACTGGCAGAGCAGAGGGATGGGATCGGGATTTCTCCTGTAGCTCCCAGATCCTGTTTTCCACGGGCAGCCACTGGGATCCCGGGCTGCAATTGCTGCTGTCCGTCCCACCCTGGCTGTAGGAGGAAGCCCCCGGCCTGCTGGGGCTCTCAGAGGCCCCAAACTCAGCGCAGAGCCTGGGGACACCCCTTTCACCCTCTGGATCCTCTCCTGTCCCGCGGGAGTCGCTGCTGGGCCTGAGCTGCTGGCTGGAGTTAAACCCCACACAGAGGCTGGAGGTGTGAGCTTTTCAGAGTTACCCTTTGGCTGAAGGAATTCTTCCCCCAGCACATCTGAATGGGGCTATTTGGGGGTGAAAAATGTCAGTTCTTTCCCAAAACAGGCCCGTTTGGAACCGTCACCTGGCAGTGCCACAGCAGAAGAAAGACTTTTCTCCCCAGGGTTTGCCGTGGTCACTGGCTGATAACTCACTCGGGTTCAGTTCAGCTGTATCATTTTCAAGGAATTGTTTGAATGGCTTTAGTGTGCTGTGGATCAAAAGAAGAAACTGAAGAAATACCACTCCCAGTAATTAAGATGGAATCGGTAATTATTCCTGTCTGTCTCCAAGTTCCCTTTCTGGAGGAGGAAGGAGAAGACTGAGCTTTCCAATGCCTTTGTTCCATCCGCCACGGGAGGAGCCCGGCTTCGTCCCCACCGAGGTTTGCACGGATTGATTTGTGTCCGCCCTGGCAGGAGCAGAACCCCTCGGAGAACTGAGCCCACCTCAGGAGAGGAGGGAACGGGAGCTGGTGTGGGCAGAGACCCCTCAGCAGCCCCGCTCTGCCCCCGCCCACACCTTGCTCCGAGTGCTGGACAAACCCGAGATCAGAGGGGCAGGGAGCACTGGAGCCGTTTGGGAACGGGGCGAAACCTCCCGGGCTCGCGGGGCCGGGCATCAGAGGGGAGATTGGGACCGGACAGCCCCAGGAGCTCTCCCGGCCGGGGATCAGAGGGGAGATTGGGACCGGACAGCCCCAGGAGCTCTCCCGGCTGGGGATCAGAGGGGAGATTGGGACCGGACAGCCCCAGGAGCTCTCCCGGCCGGGGATCAGAGCGGAGATTGGGACCCGACAGCCCCAGGAGCTCTCCCGGCCGGGGATCAGAGCGGAGATTGGGACCGGACAGCCCCAGGAGCTCTCCCGGCCGGTTGTTCCCGACTGTCAGGGACGCGTCTGGCCGGGCCGGGGTCTCCCTTGTTTGCTCCTGTCAGGGACCCCAGCCCGCTCGCCCTGCCGCTGCCGGGGCTGCTGTCAGTCACACGTCAGTCACACATCAATCACTCGTCAATCACTGGTCAGTCCCGGGCTGACTGGGCTCCCGTCAGAGCCGTGTTGTGCCAAAAGGTGGGGAGGGAGCGGCTGTCGGAGCCCTGAGGGCGAGGGGAAGGGCAGGGAGCTGAGGGGGGAGCACTGGGGAGTTTATTATCCGGGGAAGGGATGGGGCACTGTGGGAGAGGCAGAACCGGGAGCCAGAGGGGCCTGCGGAGATTTGGGGTGGAGCTGGTGCTGCTTTAGGAGGGGCAGGAGAAGGTTTTAGGTGGCTTCAGACTAAAGCAGAGCACAAGGTCTGAGCAGGGGGAAAGGAAGAAAAATCCAAGAATCCCTGAATCCCTGAATCTCCTGAGCTGGGAGGGACCCCCAGGGATCACTGATCCAACCCAGGCCCTGCCCAGACACCCCAAATCCCCCTTGGGCACCCCTGGCAGCGCTGCCCAAACGCCCCTGGAGCTCTGGCAGCCTCGGGGCCGGGCCCATTCCCTGGGGAGCCTGGGCAGTGCCAGCACCCTCTGGGGGAAGAACCTTTCCCTGATCTCCAGCCTGACCCTGCCCTGGCCCAGCTCCGGCCGTTCCTGGCTCCTGTCCCTGCTCAAAGGTGAAGGAATCTCCCCCATCCCACTCCCCTCCTCCAGGCTCCGCTCCTTAGGCTGATCCCAGGGGATGTGAGGGTGCTGTGCTCAGCTCTCCTCCGGCTCAGGCACTGGGGACCCCACAAACAGCCCCATTTAGGAGGCACAGGATGAAATGTGAAGTGTCTGTGGGATCCCCAAAGCTCTGATGCACCCCAGGATGGGGATCCCTGAGCTGCTGGAAGTCTCTCATTTATCTCGGATAGGACCAGAGCCCCAGATCCCCATGGGAAATGAGCAGCTCCCAAAATACTTTATATAAACTGAAAAAAACCTATACAGATCCTCTATCAAGTTTGGATCAGGACTTTCCTCCTCAGAGGGAATTTTAAACCTTTGTAGGAATTATTTTGCCCATTCTTCACCCTGGTCCAGGTGAAGCTGTCCCTGCCCAAGGCGGGAGGAAGGGACTGGATGACCCTTAAGGTCCCTTCCAGCCCAGTCCGTTCCGTGATTTTATAATTCTCCTGAGAGATTTCGCAATTTCTCATTCGTTTTGTTCAATCCTTGGATGGGATTTTTTTCTCCCCTGTGAAATTCTGAGCAGATGCAAAAGCTTTGGGGATCACTTAAACCTCTTGGGTTTAATGACTGAAATGTCTCCCACCTGTTCTACTTCTAAAAACTGAATAGAATTTTAATACCAATGGAAAAAAAAAAAAAAGCCAAAATGAAAAATCACTTCAAAAGGAAAATCAAAACAGTTCCACTCTGTGGCTCTTTTTTTTTTTTTTCTCAAATAAAACATGATTGAAGCCAACACATTCCTGAGCAACATCTCACTCATCAAAAGTGGCATTTACTGACAGAACAACGTTTTTCCCTGAAATGAGCTCTCAGTTTGGGATCCCTGGGTAACGACAGTAAATGTGAGTCCTTGGTGACTCTGGCTGTGGAGAGGAGACACAAATGACAGCGTGGGCCAGCGATTATTCCTCTCTCCTCCACTAAAACAAAATAACCTGTAATCATCGCGTGGAGCTTCTGCTCCGCGGCCTCCCCGGCGCAATTAGAGAGCTGGAGCTGCCTCCCGAAAATGGGGCAATGAACCACAGCACCCGCACGAAAAAAGGTGCCAATAAGAGCTAAGAGACAACTTTTTTTGGTTCAGTGGCCAAATGGAAGAAAAAAAAAACGTTTTGAGTTAACCTGAATTGAAAATATTTCAATTTTTCCAGTCAAGCAAAAAGTTGAAAAAAATTAATGGCAGATTGCTTTTTCTTTTCAGCCTCTTTTTATTTTCTGTTCCATTACTTTTTCAGCTCCTTCCAGGGGAAGTTTCAGAGCCTGTTTCATCACTCCCAACCTACAGCTTTGTAGTGGGGGAAAAAAACAAGTTTTGCCCGAAATTATTTTGCCAGGTGGTGGAACTTGGGCTGGGCCTGGCAGAGGTGGGGACTGTCTGTGCTCCGAGGACAGGGTGGCTCCATCTCAGCTGGGAACTGACTCCACATCCTTGCTGGGACCCCATTTCCTCCTGCCTTTGGCACTGCTGGCAGTGCTGCTGCTCCCGGGGGATCCCTGCAGACAATTAATCGAGGACAAAGCTCTCAATTCTGATTGCTGGGGCTCTCCGTGAGGTGGTTGGGTTTGGAAACGTCTCCCAGTGGGAGCAAACCAGAGCAGGCCCCAGGGAATTCTTTCCCACTCCCATGTTTCTGGTGCCAAAGCTGCAGATTTCCTCACACCAAAATGTTTGGTCAATCCATATGGATGTCCCTGAGTCTCCCACTTTAAAATATTCCAGAGCATTTAGGAATTCAGCGTTCTCAGAGCTTCTCTTCTTCCAGTTTCCATTCAGAAATTGCCTCACATTTCCCTAATCTGTCATCAAAAGACGAGGAAGCAAAACAAAACATCTCATTTCCAGATCCACATGAACCACATTAAATTCGGGATTTTCAGTGCACCATGTGTGGTGCAAAAAAAAAATTTGGATGAAACCCTCCTGAAATTCTGCTTCTGCTTTTCCTGAAGTTGTGGACCACCCGCCCAGCCTAAAGCAAAACCTGTCTGCGCCCAGACCCAGCCGTGGGAATGGGCAGGGGGGTTGGATTTGGGTTGCTCTCTCTAATCCTGGTTCCTACCAGGGTGTGCTTCCCTCCCAGCAAATCCTTCTCTCCAAACTCTCCTCCCTCCCACATCCTCCCAGCCTCCCCCTTCCTGAATTCCTCAGGGCACAGAATTACCAGGGAGTCCCATCCATAATTTAAATCGAGCCCTTCTGATGCTGTTCCTCGATGGGCTGGTGGCATTTCCAAGGGCAATCCAGCTCCACACCAGGGCACAGCTCCCACTGCTCCCTGCCAGGTTTAATGAGCTCTTCGCTGTTTCCAGAAGCGCCTGAGCTGAGCTCTACCCTGCCCATGTGTGGTGCAGGGAGGCACAGCTGCGTAGGAACAACTGCACCCAATAAATAATAAAAATACACGGAATGTGCTGTGAAGGGATCTGTGGGAATCTGTTACAGGATCCCCACAGCGCCGGGTGAATTCTGTAGGAACACTTGGGCTGTGAGATCTGAGATCCATGGGAAGCTCTGCTATTTCTGCCTTCATCTTTTCCTCTGGCTATCAAACCTCAAAGTAAGAGAAATAAGACCACATGCACGATAAAAACTCAGACTGGAAGGTTCCAAAGCAGTGAAAGTCCTGACCCAGTTCTGTGGAAGTTGCTGGAGCTGCTCACTCCACCCCCATTGAGTCATTTTGGTTTGATGAATTAAACCCCTTCTCACCGAGCCTCTCACAGAGCTTCTCATCTGAAATTCCACGTGTCTCCAACAATAAAAGGATCCTGGAGAAGGGAAGTTGAAAAGGAAACGAAAACAAACCCGAAAGTTGTAATGAGCCACTCTCGACTTATCAAAGCACTTTGACATCTTTGAAACCAAACGAGAACACAGACAAATGGTCCCAAAATCCTGTGCATCGGGAATGTGCCTGTGGCAGAGGAGTCCCCTGGAAGGTTTAACCATGGCAAAAGTGAGGGAACTGATTAAAAAAGGCCGGGTTGGACAGGGCTGGCAGCAGCCTGGGATAGAGGAAGGTGTCCCTGCCCATGGCAGGGGTGGGATGGGATGGATTTTAAGGTCATTCCAACCCAAACCCTTTTAGGATTTTATAGGATTCTCTGTCAAAGCTCTTCAGACCAACACAAACTCTGAGATATTGTGACAAGCTGGCCCTCGAGGGGTGACACGACTCGGGACAATACATTCTGTCTGTCTGTAATGCAGGAGAGACCCAGTTTGGGGACACAGCGTGGGCCAGGGCGAGCAGGGACGCGAGGAAGGAAAGGTCAGAGGTTCCGGACATCGGGGAGGGACCACGCTGGGCACAAATCTGATCTCCTGAGCTGGCAGAGACGGTTCTGGGAGCGATGCACACCCAGGATCCCCCTGCCACCAGCGTGGCTGCTGCCCGTGAGAGCAGCAAGGAAGAGGGATCAGGATCAGGGATCAGGATCGTTATCCCACAGAACTCTCCGGGAAAGGCGTTTCTGGGTGTGCATGGGCCCACGGAGCCGAGTGCCCGGAGCTATCAGCAGGCAATTAAAGCTAACGGTGCAGCCAGCAGGAAGATCCCAGCCAGGCACTTCTCTCCGCTTCAGTCCCTGAAAATTTCTACAGTTCTAATCAAGGAATAAAAGGGAAAATACACAGATGTGCACACATATAAATATAAAAATATCTATCAGGGCATTAACTTTCATGGTCAGATCAGGCTGGGAATTGTTGAATGAGATAAATACGAGGAGCAGTGGAACAATTACCACAACCCTGCTCGTGGCTTTAATTTCCAAATGAGCCTCACACAACTCGCCCCCACAAAGGCTCCTCGGGAGAGCGAAGGGAAGAAAACGGGAAGGTTTGAGATGGGGAAAATAACGAAGCAAAAGGCATAAAAATATGCGAGGAAGCAAGTGGGAGAGGGCTGGGGTTTAGCCGGGGGGTTGGAGGGTTGGTAGATTGATAAAAGATAGAATTGATAGAAAAATAAGGTAAATATAGAGTATAGGATAATATAGAGTATAGAACAATATAGAGTCTAGAATAATATTGACTATAGAATATATAGATTATAGAATAATATTCAATATAGAATAATGAAAGCTAAGTGTAAAAGTGGGTGGATAAGTGGATGAAATGGTGAAAGGAGAACGTGTGTGTACACTGGGGCATCTTCTCCATCCTTCTCTGATTACGGGAGCACAGACAGCAAGAGAGGGGAGATGAGGCAGTGCCCTCCTGCTGCCCCCGGAGCCAGTGGGGCCGCGAGGGGCTCCAGCCTTGTGCACCTGAAGCCGTGCCCACCCCTGCCACCCCTGTGCCCAGGGAACCAGGGCGCAGAGCAGCCCGTGCCTGCCAGCCCAGCGCGTCAGGCTCTGGAATTATTCACACAACTTTGGCATGAGATTGCAGCTCAAGGCACAACAAAGGGTTTCCAGTGCTGGGAGCCGTCCCCAGAGCTGGCTGCTCCCAGGACCTGGGCGGTGAAACGTTCTCCACGCTCTGGCTCTGGCCCGGGCCGCGTTTGCCATCTGTCCCCTGGGCCTGGATTGCACTGTGGGAGCTCCTGTTGGGGCTCAGGGCAGAGCTGGGGGGAGCAGAGGGGCTCTGGGAGAGGCAGCGGAGCAGCCTGGGAACCCCAGGAAGGAGCTGCTCATTCCCAGCAAACACCAGCTGTGCCGGGAATGGACAGGTGGGAATATCAGAGGCCACTCCATGTCAGAGCCAGGGGCACCAGGAGCTTCCTGGCGAGTCCCCAGCCCTCCCAGGAGAGCTGCAGCTCTTCCCAGCTCTCCCGAGGAGGGAGGGAGAGGCACTTGCACTGAATCAGCACATTTCCAAATGTCAGTGGCAACTGGAATCAAAGCTGCGGAGCTGCAGCGGGCACAGCAGGCCCGAAACAGTAACGGGAATATTAACAGGAGTTAAGTGCCTGCATCAGGGCTCTGCACTTGCAGGGCTCACCTGCCGGAGGAGTTTGGGGTTGTGCTGGCGCAGTCTGAGCAGCAGTGCTGGAGTGCTGGGCAGGCCCTCGGGGAGCTGAGGACAGTGCTGAGCACCCCCTGCTCATCCTCCATCACTGTTCAGCCCAATTCCTTCGCCTTCTCCAGCCTGGCCTCTCCTTCCCTGCACGGCTTTCCAGGGGGCCGTTTTGCAGCCTCTGTGACCCTACCCCCAGCCCCGTAACAACAAGGGGCCAGAAGGAGCCTCGTGTTTCCCAGGCAGAGGGGCTGGGGCTGGCAGCTGAGGAATGAGCCTTATTCACACCTGCAGGGGCTGGTGCCAGGCTGCGGTGATGGCACGGCTGGGCTCAGGGCAGGGGATATCGACCTGTGGATCTCCAAAGATGGGAAGAGCAGAGCCCCATCAATCCCCGTCACTGAGGCAAGGAGAGTTATTGCCTCCCTCGCACACGCACAGACTCGCAATTGCTCTGCCAGTTTGGCTGCAGCCTCCCGCTGACTCCCACCCAGCCTCCCCATCGCTCCTGAGCGAGGCTGCCAGTGCCTCCCCCAGCCTGGGCAGAGCCTTGCTCCAGCCCCAGATGATCCCGGCAGACCTTCCTGCTCCTGCGGGGCCTGGATCGGGCTGGGTTCCCTCTGCGGGCAGCGGAGCATGGGATGGGTTCCTCCAGGGAGTGACTGATCCTTTTCTAGCAAAGGTGTAGAGAGACTGAGGCTGAACTGCCCTCGGTGTGTCTGGATTTCCCAGAGAGCCAGCTCGGGCCTGGGCCTGCACTGCAGCAGCTGGGATTGCTCTCCAAGTGATGGCAGGAATCCCCATGGAAGGAAACCTCGTTTTCCTGGTTGCTTTGTGGCTCCTGCACTGACACTCTCAGAACCCATGGATTTTCCCGGCAGGTCTTCCACCACCTTCTCCTCCTCTGTGTCTCTCTTCCCTGCCATACCCCAGCATTCCCTGTTCCCCCAGCCCTAAGCACATTGTAACTCCCGTGGGGTCAGCGCACACGAATCCCGACGGATGCGATCCTCATTAAGCGGCTTCTCGGTACCACGTATGGGAGCCGACTGCCCAAAGCCACCTCAGAGCGTGGAGAAGGCCAGGGGCACAAATCCACCTGTTTGTGATGATCCACAACAGCATTTTTGCTGCCAGAGAGCCGCAAACTCTCCTGGACAGTGAAGATGTGAGCCAAGGAGGGCCCGAAGCGCCGCTGTCCGTGGGATGCCCTCGCTGCCTGCGCGCAGGGAAGGGCTCCCCAACTCCTGCAGGGCCACAGGAGCATCGCTGTCCCCAAGGCCATGGAGGAGCCTTTCCTTGCACAAACCCTCCCCTGGCTCAGCAGCTCAGCCCCGCTCCGGGGCCCGGGGAACGCGCTGGGGTTGGGATTTGCTGAGCAAGGCCTGTAAAAATTAACAGGGAGACAGTGGGGGAGGATTAATGAGCACAGGCAGTGCAGGGGGCCGGGGGGAATAGATTTGCTAAACTGACAGCAGATAAAATGTTGGTTCCTGCTGGGAACAGCGAGGTTGGCAAAGCCCACCATGGGCCAGTGCCCGGGGTTAAGTGGGGAGGCCACAGCCCCGTAAATTGTTCATCACCTCATCCAGAGGCACAGCCTTGGAGCCTCTCTGGTCCAGTGAGCCCAGTAATGAAAGGTTCAGAGCTGCCCAGGACAGGAGATCAAGTGCCCTGGATGCTCCAGCTCTGATAAGATTTTAGATGAGGATTTATTTCGTTAATGGTGTTTGCAGTGCATCCATCTCCTCCTCGTTCCAGGGTGATCCTGCGTGTGTTCTGCAGGAGGGGGGGCCTGGAGCTGCTCAGGAGAGACTTTTATCCCAGGAGTAAAGCTGCAATAGCTGACCAGAGCAAGGGAGGAGCTGTTATCAAATCGCTCAGCCCAGAGAAAGATGCAGTGAAACTCACCCGAAGCAATTCCGGTTCTATGTTTATCTCGTGACTTTTTGCTTGGGAAAGTTCAAAAGGAGTTTGCTGAGGCACGTGTTTCTGGAAACTTCCTATCAAATCTTCTCCTTGTTTTAGGAACAGCCTTGGCAGGGATGGAAATTCAACAAGGAAACCCCCCAAGATGTTAAAATGTCTCCACCAAGCAGATCTCCCTCGGCTCTGGGAGGGTGGGAGCTGCTGTCGCTTCCCCCAGTGTCTCTCCAAGCCATCCACCTTCCCGGAGTGACAGGGTCGGGCAGACACTGACACCCACAGAAAACACCTCCAGCACCCAGGGCTGGAGCACAACAGCCCTGCAGCCCCTCCCGACAGTGGCTTTCCTCCCTCACAGCTCTGACAATTGATGGAATTGGCCGTCCTTCGGCAGCTGTGCGCTGAGGCCCAGCTGGTGCCATCAGTGGGAGCAGGGGGGGATGCTCCGGGGGCTCTGCTGGATACGAGGAGGCGGGATTGAGGTTCCCCAGTGGAAAGGCAGGTGGGAAGGAGAAAGAACCTGGAGGGAAGGGATGGGTGAGCGCCCGCACGGAGGCGGCAAAGGGAGGCGCTCTGATGGTTTCAGAGCTCCCCTCCCTGTTTCTGACCCATTACAAAAACTGCACAGCCTTAACCTGGGGGTTTCAATCGAGGCCAGCTCTGGGGTTTGGTTTATCCTGGCACTGGGCAGCTTTGAAGCTTGCTCAAGGTGTGTGCACAGAAAAGCCCCCACAGCCTGTCCCTGTGCACTCAGGATCCCAGCTCTCCTGGCAGAGCAGCAAACACAGGAGGTGCCCAGGAGCCATCCAAGGCCATCCTGTTCTCAGAAGTGGCTTCATCGTGAGGTGTTCTAAGGACAGGAGATTGCATTTGTGCAGCAGAACAGATCTTGGGTCCCCAGGGTGCTCTGAGAACACTCCAACCATCCCCTGCAGCTCTGTTGAGTCTCCCGAGCAGACGCCGGCCCTGGGCACCGAGCAGCTTCTGTTCCAGGAGCTCAGCCCTGCCTGGGCTGTCCTGTGGCTCCGTGATGGCACCGCGGCTGCCTGGGCTGCTGGGGGACAGGGCAGGGCCCCCTGGCCAGGAAAACACATCCCAAAAGGGCTGCGTCTTCCTCTGGACTGCCCTGGGTGAACTCTGGTCTCCTCTGAACCCAACCCCCTCAGCTGGGCTCGGGGCTGGAGCTGGGGCTGCCGCCCAGGGTGGCCAGCTCCAGTGAGACCCTCTGCCCACACCTGGGGAAGGTTCTTCCGTGGCTCCTGGGAGCTGTGCATAAACACAGGGGTGAGGAAAGTGTTCCTGAGACATCTGGGGCTCTGGAGCTCCTTCCCTGCCCAGTCAAGGCCCCTGTGGGCTCCTCAGGTGCTGTTTCCTTCCTGCCGTGGGGATATTTGACATTCCACCAGCTGCTCTCCCTTGGCTCAGAGAGAGAATCCTGAGCAACCTCCCTTGGGAAGTGAGGGAGGGCAGGAATAATGGGGGTTCTGCTTTTTTGGAAATGTCTTGGAACATCCTAAAAAAAAAAAAGCCTGTCATTTCCAGCTTGTAACCTCCTCTAAAACTCTCCTGTCCCCGAGACTTTTCTCTTGTTTTAAAGTTCTTGTGACCTTTATTTTCTACCTTTAGTTTCCAAGTAATAAAACCATAAGGAGCAAGATGGGATTTGGGGGCTTTTTTCCTTTCCTCCCACTTGAGACAGAGCTGTGTTTGAAGCCACAAGGTGAAGGAAGCGAGATTTGAGCCGAGCAGAGGCTGTGGCAGTCCTGGAGCTGACTGATAGCAAAACAATCAGTCAGTTATTAGGAGACACAAATCACTCTCACAGATTAAGCACTGAAAATAATAACCATGCAAAGCTGGGAGGGAGGCACGGCAGAGGCAAAGGTCATTAATTGACTGGGGAGGTTTTTGGCTACAAGTTACTGGGGAATTATCTCTCTCTCTCTTTTTTTTTTTTTTAAGCAAAATAAAAAACCATATCTGGTTGTCTTATCAGTGGCGGCGTGCAGTGATTGCTGGTGCTGCCTCTTCCTCGGTGCTAATTCACTGTTCCGTGGATCCCAAGCAATTTCTCTTCCCTGCAGTTTTTCTGTTATTTTATTTATGTTTGGTGTTTCTGTAATGCTCCTGCTCTCTATCTAAACGTGAAGCAAGATTAGAAACGCTCGGTAATTAAGAACTCCAGGAGATAAATGAAGCCTATTTCAGACACCTGGAAAGTCTTCTGAGGTCTCCTCTTGATCGTCCCCTTCTTATGATGCATTTCTTTGATTTCTGCCTCATTTGTCCAAATAGGAATAGAACAAATTTTCTAAAACAAATAGAAATGATCCTTTTGAGCCTTGAGCAGGGAATTCTGCTCCACACTCCATTTTCAGAGGAAAAGGGAAATATTCACCCAGCTCCAGTGCACATCCAGGTTAGTGCTTCACCTCCCGGGGAGCACCCCCAGAACTCAGGCTGGAGCCATTCAGGGAAATGGAGCTGCATTAAAGCCAAATGCTCCATTTGAGCTGGCTCAGACTCTTTTAAACTCCTCTGGTTTTAAACTCCGTTCATTCCAAGCTGCAGTGACACCAATCAGGGCAGGACCCTCCAGGTCCAGAGGTTTTCTCTTCCCAGTGAAATGGTCACAGAATCAGAGAATAATCGGAGTTGGACCCACAAGGATCATCAAGTTCAGCTCCTGGCCCTGCCCAGGCCAATCTCAAGACCCAACCCATGAAATTGCAGCAAAAGGCAGGGGTTTCTGGCACGCTGCCTTCCCTGCAGGCTCTCCCCAGAGTCAGGGCAACTTCTGTGCTTTCACAGGAGAGCAAACCGCCAGAAGTGCCTCTGAAACACATCCAAACCACTGAAAACCATCTAAGCATCCAAACCAGCCCGTGGAGGGGCAGTCCGAGCTCAGTCCCTGGGGGGAGCCAGCCCAAGGACGAGGCAGCAGCTCGGAGCTGCTCTGCCCCAGCCAGGAGCGTTCACCCGCTGCTTCAGTGCGCTTTGCTAACCCGCCCCACACTCCCAGCCCTCGCTGGCTGCAATTATTAGAGAGTGGATTAAACTTCTCGGCCTCCCCTGTGGAGACGAACTTTCCATGGAAAGCCTTCCTGTGGCATCCAGCTTGTCCCGCAAACGCCAGGCCTGGGTCTGGGGAGGGGGTGGCCGAAGACACCCCAAAATCTGCTGCAAGTGTGGGGTGGCAGCTCCCACTGAGCTCCAGGCAGCTTCTGCAGCTCTCCCGTGTGCTGCTCCTCGGGCTCGTTAATCCCCTCTCGTTACTCATTAGCACCAATTAGCTGCCCTCACACCTCAAACACAGCTCTCAATTCCTGGTGACAACACTCCAGCCTTGTTCCTGCTCCATGGAAACATCTCCGGGTTTAATAAGAGCTCCCATCTCTCTGCTGGTTCCAGGGTGTCCTTAGCTGTCACCACGAGTTACAAAATAATCATTATTTCTCTCAGAAACGTAGACGTGAACAATACACTCATAATTTAATCCTCGTTTTTCATTTTGATACCACACAAAGCTCAACTGTTTGAATTTAAAAAATTACTTTTTGCCTCCCTTCTCATTTAGCCTCAGCCTCCGCTGGTGAGGAGAGAGGAAAAACAGAGGAAGGAAATAGAAACCTCAAAAAAATCTTTGTTTATTTCAGTGCAAATCCACTTCAATCTAAATGTATTTTCCTTTTGTTTGCACTGAAACTGAAACTAATGCGGGCACTTGTATGAAATATTGAAACACGTGGGTTACTACAAATATTTTTCCTCCTCCAAATGCGCGGAGCGTTGGTAATTCTGTTTTCCACAGGCGGATCCTTCAAACCGAAGGCGCCGCAGCCCCGGCGAGGGGATGCTCAGGGGTTCCACGTTCACTCATGGCCGCACGCTGCTCCAGCTGCAGCCCAACACTCCGTGGAGCAAATCAAAGATGTTTGCCCTGGTGAGAGCAGGAAAAGCCCAACAGCAATTCCAGCCTCAAGCTGCATCGCAGCTGGTTCCCACCTGAGGGAATCCGACCGCAGGAGCAGGGCCCTGTCCCCGGCAGTTATCAGCCCTTAGTCGGAAGCACAGCGCAGTTTCCATCCCTGCTAATACTGATAACGTTGCTGATATATTTGTTCAGCTCTTCCTTTCTGAAAAAAAAAAAATTCATTTATTTGAGGTTGACTGCAGCGATTTCCTAAACTGAGGAGAATTAATTGGATTGTTTTGCCTGGGAAACGTGAAAGCCTTTTGGAAAAACTGAAAACAACAACAAAAAAATGATTACTTTGTTTGAATTGCATGTTCCAGGAATTAATTTATTTTCAATTTAATTAAAAACAAAAAAGAAAAAACCACACAAGGAAGAAGAAAGTAAAGGGAAAGGAAGAAAAGGTGTCTTCTTCTGTCTTCTGTCTTATTCAGTTGCCTTTGAGGATCGTTTCTGGATGTTTAAAGATAATTTCTGGACCTTTGGGGATCATTCCTGGACTTTTGAGGATCATTTCTGGACATTTTAGGATCATTCCTGGACGCTTAAGAATAATTTCTGGACTTTTGAGGGTCACTTCTGGATATTTTAGGATGATTTCTGGATATTTAAGGATCATTTCTGGGCCTTTGATGGTCATTGCTGAGGGTGTTGTGCTCCCGGCTGAGGTTCCGTAACTGAGCAGTTCCCTTCTCCCCACCCTGAGGGTCCAGCAGCAGTCACCTGCAGTTTTTATGTATTTTATGTTATTCTTCCCCTCTCATCCCTTCTCTTTGAAATCCTGCATGAAGAAATGTAAAACATTCGCGTGTTGCTGAGGGAGGCGCAGAAATCGGCACATGTGACCTCCCCTCAGCAGCCTCGGAACCCAGAGCCCTTCCCAGGGTTGTGGTTGTGGCTCTCCCCTCCACTCCCTGCTCCTCCCAGAGTTTCATGCATAATGCAGCAGCACTTCTGATTGAAGTCAAAAAAATCTGCTGACAGAATGTGGTGTCATCTGGGGAGATGTCTAATTAATTATTGTAATTGACATCCACACCAGATGTCTGATAGACGAGGGTCTCTTTGTTGATAAAAGGTTTGGGTAATTCTGTTTGAACAGCACTTTCAGAACAATATGTTTTCCATTTAGGTCACCGGGAAAAAAAAAAAAAAAAGATTTATTTTTTTTCCAGGAAATTGAATTCCGTCGGAGAGTGGCGTTCTTTGGTCTCGCCTTGCAGCTCCTAACCAGCCTTGAAAAAGCCAGGGATGAAGGATGCCATGGAAAAACATCCATCACTGCGCTGACCAGTGATCAAAAGCTGGTCCTCTGTCACTATGTTTTATTCTTTATAGGCACAAAGAGGAGCAGCTGATCTGACATCCATAAAAAAACAATGCCAATAAAAAAGGGAAAACCTCAATCAAAGAGCCGTTCTCACAGGAAAGCTGATACTTCAGCTCATCAAAGAACGACAACAGCTCTGGAGATTTTCCAAGTCATTTCCATTCTCCCAGAGCACCTCGGGGCGAGAAGGGACAAAGCACAGAGACTCCTGATGCCTCTGGCCCTGAGCTCCAGCCAGCTCCCAGCCCGGGGCCCTTCGGGGACAGGAAATCCGGGGCTCCCTTCCTGCCCCTGAATCCACCCTCTGCACCTCCGCTCCTCTCTTGGGCCTGCGCCTGCTGAGGAGAGGCCTCCTCGTGGTGTGCACGCTGGAGAGAAGCAGAAAGAACAGGAAACCCAGCTCTGTGAGCTTTCTGGGGCATTTCGTGGATCTCAGGAGTCCCATTGCAGAAAGGGAGCGCATCGCTCAGGGCAGCAGCTCCCGGAGCTGGCTGGGGCTCTCCCAGGATTTCACACTCCTCAGCAACATGAACTGAACTCTGCTCGATGTTCCTCCGCCACAGCAGAGAACTGGAGATGCTCAGGTGACGCTCAGGTGCCACTCAGGTGATGCTGGGGTGATCCTGGTGCTCTCCAAGCTGCCAGGACCTTGAGCCATCCCCAGGGGCTGCCTTGGGCTCAGACACGAGCTGCCCTTGAAAGCAGAGAGAGCAGTCTGCATTCACCGGGAAAAACTGAAAGCTCCTCCTCTCAGAGGAGCTTTCCTCTGAACGGCCCTGTGTGAATTTGGAGTGAGGGTGAAGTACAGAAAGCTCTGCCTGTGTTTATTCCAGATAACTTTTTATGTTTGATTGCCAGCTCTGCTGCAGAACGTGCAGATCTCCAGGAGCTGTGCTCAGGCCGAGGAGCACCACTCAGTTTTCAATCCACATTAACCAAAGCCTGGCGATCCGAATGCCTCTGGCACTGCAAAATTCCTGTAAAGTTAAATCAAATTCCGTGCCCAGTTTGGGGCACACCGGTTACCCGTGAGGTTTTCCAAAGCTCTCATGGGTTTGACCCTGGTGGCAGCAAGGGCACAGAGGGGTTCCTGCCGTACCTTTCAGGAGTCCCCTGCTCAGCTCCAGCTGCAGCTGCCTCAGCTGGGCCCTGCTCTCTGACTCAGCCACCCTGAGCAGAGTCTGACAGATTGGCTTAAATTGCCCATTAAAGTCCCCCAGCTAAAAGTAACTGCAGACATTCCAAGGTATTTTGATGCCCAAAGCAGCAGAGAGGCTCCAGTCATCGTTTCAGAGTCTGCAGGCGCCAATTTGCATCCCAGAGACCCAATTTCCTTCCCAGATGTGGCTGGCAGATGCAGGCACCTGACCTGACAGAGAGCCCTAAACAAGGATGTGTTTCAATGGCAATCCCGGCACTTGTTTTGGGGCTGCATTTTACCTCATTTCAATCATCTGGCATTTAAATGTCATTCCTCAGCGATTTGTGGGGAGTCCCTTTCCACATAAAGGAGATTTGCAGTCATTATTCGTGCAGCTCTACCTGATGTGCCCCTTTTGGGGTGGGGAGTTGAGTGCCCTGACACCTCTGTGTGTAACTCCGAGGGTTGGCATCACTTCTGGAAACAGAATCCCAGAATCCTGGAATGGTTTGGGTGGGAAGGGACCTTAAAGATCTCTCGTTCCACCCCAAGGACACCTTCCACCGTCCCAGGCTGCTCCCAACCCTGTCCAGCCTGGCCTTGGGCACTGCCAGGGATCCAGGGGCAGCCACAGCTGCTCTGGGAATTCTATCCCAGCCCCGCCCCACCCTCCCAGCCAGGAATTCCTTCCCAAATTCCCACCTAGCCCTGCCCTCTTTCCAGAACACGAAGTCCCTCCCTGGGCTTTAGCTGCACAGGCGCTCATTAAGGAACCAGAAGCCTGCAATCGTTTGCTTTCATCCTGCAGATTTCTCTGGCAAGGATCTCCTGGGGTCGGGTTTGTCAGCACATGGAGACGATTAGGGAGCCCCGGGAGATGCCTTCAGGAATCCGGGAGCTGATTAAAGCACGGGGAGCTGGCCGGAGCAGCCTCACAGAAACACAGGAAGAAAGGTGGGGCTTTGGAGAGACGAACGAGAGAAGCAGCAGAGGAGGGAGCACCTGCAAGGACCCGCAATTCTCTTTCATTCTCATGTTCAGCCAGGTTTTCCCTCTGGATTTTGCCCACAGGAACAACACGGGGGCCGTGATGGAAATTTCCCCTGGAACAGCAGGAGTTGTTTGCTCACTTCCAGCCGTGAAAAGCTGTTTCTTCCCCCAGCTGCTGGGCGAGCACACGAGGCAGTGGCAACTGGAGGTGTTGCCTTTCCCTTTGGCTCCTGGAGATCTCCCATTAGAAAATCCTGCTTTGCATAATTTGTTAGAGCACAGGGAAATTGGACATATTTGGGCTCACGTTTTCCTGGATTTTTTTTTTTTTTCAACAGGAAACAAACTTTAATGAGAGCACAAAGTAATCTGATTGTGTCTGAGAAAGGAGTCAGAGGGAAGTAAATTGGTTTCCTCCTTCATAAAGATCTCTACTGTGGCTGGTTTAAGCAGCTGCTGCTGTTTGGGGAAGAAACCTGAGACCTGGAGGCAAAGTCTCCTTTTTAGCAGAGGTTTGGCTTTGCCTCCTTTCCTCTTCCACTGAGCTATACCCAAAGAGAAATCCCAGTTCCCAGTCTGGGCTCTGTGGGAGCCTCCCCGTCCCCTGCAGAGGCCCAAAATCCAGGGATTAAAAGTCCTTGGAGGTTTCCGAGACCTTCCTGAGTTGGTGACAGTCCCAAAGGCTGGGCAGAAGACCTCCAGACCTCCCTTGCCCTGCTGCCCCCGGGCCTTTACCTCACGAGCAGCTCATGTCCCTCCTCTGCAGGGGATGCCGGGAGGATCCGTGGCCTGGCAGAGCTGCTCCTGTGCCGGGGCTGGAGCACCTTGGAACTGCTCAGGGCTTTGAATCAGGGCCGAAAAGCGTGGAGGCGGTGGGGAGGGACGGATGGGTGTGGAAAGGAACATATTGTGTGCGGAGGGAATGCCGGAGCTGGGGGAGCAGCGGTCACGGCTGAGCCAGCGCCTCGGGAGGGGCTGTGCGGGGCTGGGGAGCAGCAGGGCTGGGCCAGGACACGACAGCAGCAGCGGGCAGGAGCTGCCAGCAGTGGGGGTTTGGGGGGGTTGGGGCTGTTTGGGGTGGTTTCCCGAACACAGCCCTGAGCAGGACAGGCTCTCGCTGCTCCTAACCGGCCTGCGGAATTACAGACCCGGGGAGGATGAAAGCTTCTGGGTGAAGTTTTGTAAACGATTTTGGCCAGAAAATAGAAATAAAATTTAAAAAAAAAAAAAAAAAGGAAAGAGAGCCCTTACCCTGCCATTTTCAAACCAGAACACTCTGACTGTTTCAAAAAACACTGGTTTTGTTTCAAAATGGATTTAGATGTGTGAAGAGCAAAAAGAATCACACAATTCAGGCTGAGATAAAGAGGTTTTGTTTTGTGCCAGGCAAATGCTGACAGCCAGCTTTAACCTCTGGGAGGCTGCAGCGTGGCTGCAGGAGGTGCTGATTCATGCCCGGGGAGGAGCTGTTTGGGGTAAGACCGAGAATTAACTATTTTTGCCCCCTGAAATTTTGCCACAGAATATTGCAGGTTTCAAAGGCAAGTGGGCAGAGCAGCAGGGAATGAATCCACGAAGGGCTGTTACGTACAAAATCATCAATAGGCGGCTGCAAGCTGGAAAAGATTGGGAAAATAACCAAGCCAAGCTCCCCCGTGCTCCCACCCAGCTCCTGGTGTCCCGTTAACCGCTCCGGAGAGGGAAGCCTGGGTTCCCTCAGCCTTTGCTGTGGCCCACAGTAGCTGCTCTTGGAGATCATTGGCCAAGCCTGAAAAATGCTCTGGTGTCACCCCGTGATCTCCGAGCCTGTGTGATGAACTGAGTTACTGCTGCCGCAGCTCCTGCCCCCAGCGGGCTCCAGCCTCGCTGCTCCTGCACAGCTGCACCCTGGAGTCAGACTTGCACAGATAATTCCCTTTTCTCCAGTGCTCCCCTCCTCTGCTCCCTCCCTGGCACAGTGAGGGGTCACTGGAGGTGCCGGTGCCACCTGTGCCACCCCGCTTTGGGGACCAGCGCCATGCCCCAGGTCCAGCAGGAGCTGAACTGCCTTTCCTCAGGAAGGCTGGGAACAGCAGGAAGGATTTTGGGAAGAGCCAGAGAGCACAAGAGGCAGCAGAGCCCCCGTGTGCGGCAGGGAACAGGGAGAGGCTCCCAGCCAACCCTTGGGAGTGCTCACACCTGGGAAAAACTGGAATAAATCCTTCTGGAGCCATCAGTGATCCGGCTGAGGGAGCAGCTCTGGAGCAGGGGCTGGGCTGGGATCCGGGCTGAGCTGAGGGTGCTCTGCCCGTTGTCCTGGCTTGCTCCAGCCAGGATCAGGAGCCCCAGGGTGCGGAGCTGTTCCTGGGGAAACCCTGCCGAAGGTTAAATCGTGCTGCTCAGGGAGGAATTGTTTCTTTTCTCTGTTATACCTGCAAATGGAAATATGGAATATCCTGGAAGGGGCCCCAGGGATCACCAAAGTCCAAGGAGACAAAGAATGAGGGAACACTGAGCATCCCAGCAGTGACAGGTCCTTGGGGCTGGCCAGGAAAATGCTTCCAAGCTGTGATTTTGGGTCCAAAATCCACTTCTGTCCAATTCCCAGCACTCTGCAGGAAAGACTCCAGTGTTCACATCATTCTCTGGGAGGAAAATCAGAAACTTTGGCCTTGTCTCATCTCATTTTGGGCAGGTTTTGGCATTAATGGTTCATTGCTGCATCTCAACAGCACCAAGCTCCTGCCGCCACTGGGGCTGGGTCCTGGGGGCTCCGTGGGGACTTCTGGGCCAGAAACATTTGGCTCCCAGGTTGGAATGGCAAATTCACACCAGGCAAGTCCCCCGAAACGATGGAGAAGGGACAATTACCACAGGGAGAGCTCCCCCTCCCTGGGAGGGGCAGCGGAGGGGAGGGAATTCAATCCCTTGGCAGCTCCCTGGCAGGTCCCCATCCTCGGCACCCATAAATAACCGCACAGATCCCCTGCAGAAAGCTCCCTGCCTGCTCCTGCTGCAGCAGGTGGGGACTTTGCAGGTTTTCCGTGGTTCTGGGAAAAAATAGCTCTGAGAGAGTTACTGGAACTGCTGCTGGGAGCTGGCAGGGAGGAAAACTGCCAGGAAAAGAGCTGGGAGGGGAAAGTCCCCAGTGGTCCCCAGCACTGGGGCAGGGCACAGCCAGCAGCATTATTCAGGCTGGCCACGGGCACAAGTCACTTGTCCTAATTATTTCTTTTTCCCCACTTTTCCAGGGAATCAGAGGGTTTTTACTCTCACATCTGGGTCTCTCCACCAAGGGGAGATTCAGAAAAGCTCATCAAGATTAATTCTTTAAAAGGATAAATGAAAGCACATTAAGCAACCCATGTAGACACACTCATTTGGAATTAAGGGGTCCGTAATTAAGTTTTTCTTAATTCACTTTTGAAGTGACTTGAGCCAAATTGAATTAAGGCCACTTTAATTTTAAATGAAAGTATCCAGGCCTAGGTTTAATATAATTTAACTAATCAACTTGCAATTCACACCACTAGTTAATTTTGGATTAATTTCCCCGTGTAAGCAAGCCCTTAAACAGACAGCAGGGACACAACTTTGTTTCCCCTTTTCCATCTAGAGGGAGCCACAGAACTTCTTTTCCCCATGAAAACTCCTGTTCTCGGTGCATTTAACCCTTTTTGGGCAGTTTAACCCCCTTCTGCCAGGCCCGGGGTGACGCCGGGCGGGATGTGCCCGGTGCGTGCTGTGGCTGCCTCGGCTGGAAGGACACAGGAGGATGTGCCTCTGGTGGCCCTGCTGGACCATCGCTGGTGTCCGTCTCCCAGACAACTTCCCTCTCCCAGCATATTCAAGCTGATTTTCCTGTAGGGTAAGTAAAATTCGGCAGCAGGGTGTGGGAAGACCCCACTGGCCCGGCTGAGGGGGCAGGACCAGCAGAGGTTTGGGTGGAGTTGATCAAAAGGGCTTTGACAAAGCCAGGAGAGGAGCCATGGCTGCACGGTGGGGCTGGGGCCACTCCGGCCAAGGAGCTCTGCTCAAGTAGCACCTTTTACAGAGCTGCAGGGGCCGGTTCTGCTGCCCTGTGGTGTTCCACGAGTTGATTAAAATAAGGGATCTCTGGGTCATGAACAGAGCGGCCAGCACAGGACCGGGGAGCCGCGGGGCTGGAAGGGACCTCGAGCGCCGGGGGAGGAAATATTTGCAGTGCGGGGCAGGGTCGGCCCAGCCCACGCAGAGGGCACAGACCCAAAACTGCTCCAGATCTGACCCAGCTCAGGGACAGCCCCGGCCGGGCCCAGGCTCTGAAGGGCTGAAGTGACCCTGGGGGGCACAGAACCCCCTGAGAGCCTGGGGTTCCCCCAGAGCATCCCCTGCTCCCCCAGGAATCACCAGCAGGAGCTTCCCTCACTGCACTCACGGGGGGCTCTGCCTGTGCACAGGGGCTGGGAAAGAGGTGGTCCCAAAAGGAGAATCATGGAATGGTTTGGGATGGAAGGGACCTGAGAGCCCATCCAGTGTCACCCCAGGGACACCTCCCACTGTCCCAGGCTGGTCCCAGCCCTGTCCAGCCTGGCCTGGGACACTGCCAGGGATCCAGGGGCAGCCACAGCTGCTCTGGACACCGTGTGCCAGGGCCTGCCCACCCTCCCAGGGAAGAATTCCCTCTGTAAATCCGTCGGGATTGACCCTCTTTCCATTTCAAACCATTCCCCTTGTCCTGGAACAGGCCCTGCTCAAAGGTCTGTCCCCATCTCTCTCATAACCCCCCAGTTTTGGACTCCACTTTCATTTGGGGGCTCAGGCAGTTCGGGTTTGTCTCCTGACCCCGAGGTTGCTGCACCCACACTTCTCCCCTCAGAGTGCCCCGTGTCCCCCCTGCCAGAGGCACCGGGGATGCCTGGCCCTGCCCTGCCCAGCCCGGGACACAGGGCAGGAGGAGCTGCTCATCCCGACCGTGGATTTTGTGGGGCAAGGACTGAGATTCAGCAGGGAACTGCAGCAGGAGCCACCTGGAATCTCAGCTGGCACCTCCTTCACCAAACAGAGCCTCCCTGGGGTGCAGGAGCTGCTCCTGTCCTCAGCAGCATCACGGGGAGATCCCGCCTGGCCCCAAGGCCCCCCTGATTCCCTAAACCCAACCTCGCTTTCCACGAGGCTTTCCCCTGGCAGAGCCTCGGGCAGGCCCTGCCTGCGGCTGCGCCGGGGTTTGCTCCTCAGGCATCTGAGTTCTTCCAGCGAGACGAGGGAAGACACACATTTTGTCCAAATATCATTTAATCAGAAGAAAATCTCTTCTCGTGGGAAAAGAAAGAAAACGCCCCTCTCTCGAAGTGGTTTCAAGCATCCTAATGACGGCTATCCCTGAGCTCCCGAGCCTGGCTCCCTGCCTTTCCCTCAGCACAGGATGGGAAGGAACTCCTGCTGTCAGCGTTTTACTTCATTTGTGACCCACCACCTCTCCTCGAATAAATTCCCACTGAATTATCTGAAGCAAGCAGGGAGCGAGGGGTGAGAGGAATTCAGGCTCGCAGGATAACGCAGAACTTATTTCTGCTGGAAGATGGAGTGTGTCGCATGCATTTAAAAATCATTTAAAATGGGGAAAGAGGTGGCTAGAACTCAGTGGAAAGTTGATGACTGATTTGAATTTGTGCTCCAAAGGCCCTCTGGAAAATAAAAGTCCCCAGGGAGATCCCCTGGGATGTGGGGAATGGTGTAAATCAGAGCCAGAGGGAGGTGGGACCCAGGGCTGGAGGGTCCAGGCTCTGCCTGCCGGGACAGAGGGGAATCGACGGCTCCTGTGCCCCCTTGGCCACATTTATATTTTTGGGGGTTTTTTGTCTTTAGACTCATTTCATTTTGCAGCGCCCGGGAGCTCAACTGCACTACTACTACTATTATTATTATTATCATTATTATTATTATTATCATTATTATTATTATTATCATTATTATTATTATTATCATTATTATTATTATTATCATTATTATTATTATTATCATTATTATTATTATTATCATTATTATTATTATTATCATTATTATTATTATTATCATTATTATTATTATTATCATTATTATTATTATTATCATTATTATTATTATTACTCCTGATGGAGTTTCAAGGTAAATAAGTGTTTGTTGTTATGATTCCATCTCCTGTGCGGCTCCGGGAGCGTCCTCCTGCGGGACACCTGCGGGGTTTGCACCTGTTCCAAGGCACATCCTTGTTTTCTGAGGCCCCGAGTGTCTTCTCCACTCCCCGGCACGCTCAGGATGAACACCCAGGCTGGAAAATGCTTTCTACCTCTACCGCAGTCTGTCATGTTCAATTAAAAACCCAAATAAATAACAAATCTTCACTCGCCTTTGCCCCCTTTTCCCACTGGTGCATTTGTTGGCATTTCTGGAAGACAGGTGAATATTCCCAGGGGATGGGCGATGTCCTCAGGGGTGCCCAGGCCGCAGCAGGGCGGGTCCAGTCTGTGCCCAGCCTCCATCTCATGCTGCTCCCTGCGAACCTCTGACTCGGGAAACCTGCCCTGGAACCTCTGCTCTTGCCAGGAAAGCTGAGATCCGTGAGTTCGTGCTGCAGTTCCCACCTGCGGGACGGGTTTGACAGCCCCTCCAGTCTCACAAGGACAGAACAGGGTTTCTAAAAGACAAAATGGGGAGAAAACGCAAAGCCCAGCTGTTTCTTGGTTTGGGAAGGAGAAAATGCCTCCAGCTTCGGAGGCAGCAAAAAGTTTGCAGCATTTTATATGAGCCTGGATTCCCATGTGGGATTTGGAGTGAATTTTACATCAGGTTTGCCTGGAAGTGTTCCAGCCTGCAGCTGAAAATCAAACCCTGCAAAGGTACGAACCTGGGCGACGCAAATCACACCCGGGCAGAGATTTCCCGAAGCTGCCAGGGAGGAGTGGCCCCATTCCCAGGAATTCTAATCAGCACTGGGCATGGAGTTGCTGGCGGTGATAAGGGAGGGTTACCAACCCCCACACCTGGCCGAGCCCCAGTGTGCTGGTTTGAAAGCAAAACCAGTGAGAGGCTCCAAGTCAGAAATACAATTTAATGGAAAAGAACAAATAAATGCAATAGTACAAAAAAACCCCAACGACAGATTCAGAATACAACCTGACACCCTGTTCGTTAGGGTGGTGGTAGCAGTCCAGATGAAGCGGCCTTGTTGGAAGCAGTGATCCCGCAGAAAGGTCTGGTAGCTCTTGTCCTCTGGAAGTCCAGTGGGTAAGGGCTGCTGCTGATGTTCCAAACCTCAGCTTATATCCAGGATGGAATGCTTGGTTCCTCCCTCAGGGCAGAGCATCTCACAATGGGATGTAATCTTATCAGTCATACGGTGATGGCCCATTAACAGAAGATATCCCCCTGGAGGGAGGATGGGTCATGGGAGAGATAAGAACTCTGCCCCACCTGGTGTCAACAGCTGGCCCATTAACAAAAGATAACCCCATGAGTTTATCAGGGGTGAGTCATCAAGGAGGTGGGGAACACTGGTTTTAACAACTTATGAAGATGGTAAATAGAATACAAACTTTTGGGTACATCTTACAACCTAGGACACCCAGCCAGGCAGGAGGTGGCTCGGACAGCCCCAGCAGAGACCTGGCCCAGCACAGGAATGACCCGGACACAGCGGCACTGCCACCAGGGATGGGGATGGGCTTGGAGCGTGTGCATTTTCAGGGGTTTATTATTTTTTTAAATGTTTTATTTTTTATTCTTTTTTTTTTCCCCTGCCTACTAGGAAGCCGAGATTATCCGGAGTGCATTCCTACGGCTCAGGGAAAGCCATCAGCATGCAAATTCCAGGGCAGCAGGTTGGGGTTTGATGCTGATTGCCAGCCCTGTCCTCTGAGCAGATCCAGCACGGGGCTGGATGCTCCAGAGTTTCCTAATGAGCAAACTTCAGCACAGGACTGACAGCCCTGCTGGGAGGGCTCTGCTCGTCGCAGGGAAGCTCGGGTTTAGAGGCACAGACTTCCTTAATTCAGGTTTTAACTCAGATGTGCACAAGCAATCAGAGCACTGGTGAGGCAAAACTTCTGTAAGAACCTCACATGGCCACGGCCTCTCCACGTGAGGGTTCCTGGTGGCTTCCCACTGCCAGAGGGCAGGGATGGATGGGTTATTGGGGAGAAATCCTCCCCTGTGAGGGTGGGGAGGGGCGGGGCTGGAATTCCCAGAGCAGCTGTGGCTGCCCCTGGATCCCTGGCAGTGCCCAAGGCCAGGCTGGACATTGGGGCTGGGAGCAGCCTGGGGCAGTGGGAGGTGTCCCTGCCCACGGTGGGGGGGATGAGATGATCTTTAGGGTCCCTCCCAACCCCATCCTCTCCAGGACTCCCTGATTCAAACAGTTTGTGTGGTTGTTTTCCCCAGCAGGGGGCACAGCCAAAGGATTCAAAATGTCCTTGAGCTTTGGGAATAAAAGGCAGAAGAATAAGGGGGGGCAAAACCCCAGAACAACCCAAGCAGCAGCTGGGAGAGCATCGCTGGGAGGTTAAAAAACCTGGGGGGAGCCTCGGTGCAGCTTTTTGTTGAAGCAGTGGTGCCAAGCCGACCTTGCCTGATCCAGGTGAGGCAGCAAAGCAGGGATGGAAACATGGAGAGATGAGAAGGTGGAGAGATGAGAAGGTGGAGAGATGGGAAGATGGAAAGATATGCAGGCCCGTGCTCCAGCCCTCCCCGCCCAGAATTCAAATGACAGCATTAGTATTCAGGATCTTTGCATGTGTTTAAATGTGGATTAAAAATGCATTAATTGGTCTCGTTTTAACAAGCTCTTCTCTTCGTATATCAAATATTTGAAAGATGCGGTATTATCACCTCTTGTCTGGGCTGGAATTGAAGAGGAGGGAGGAAATGTAATTGAGGACTTAAGGAGAGTCTCCTCCTGTTTGCTCAGCGCTGGGCACTCGGATCCGGAGCTCGGGGGAGTGACTTTGCTGAGCCCACAAACGACATCCAAGGGCAGCACAGCCCAGCACGCGGCGCTGCCATCCCGGCAGGGGCAGCTTTGGCAAGGAGAGCCCCTTTCCAGGAGGTGCTGCCTCGGAGGAGCTGCTGGAGCAGCTGGTGCCGCCTCACGTGGCCCTGGCATCGCCAGCTGTGCCCACTCAGGTGGCAGTGGGAATCTGTTCCCTGTGCCCTCTCTCTCCATCCCTTGGCCACGTCTCTCTCCAAGCCCCTCCTGGTTCCCTCAGCGGTACCACACCTTCACTTTGGACAGCTCCTCAAGCAAATTGATCCAAACGTGGATTTTCCACCCCTCTCTCCGCGCTACTGCTTGCCCAGGTGGGCCCTGCGCGCAGGCCAAGGATGTTTATTTGAGGCATCACTTCATTCCAGCCTGATCTCCCATGCTTTCCCACGGTATTTTTGGCCGGAGGAATTTGCAGCACATGTGGGAGAAGGGGGAAGGGAGGAAGCAAAGCGGAAGCGGTGCCGGCAGGAGCGTTCGGCCGCGTGGGCAGTGCCACCTGCCAGCGATGCCGGCGATGCCACCGCGTGTGGCACGAGGGAGCTGCCGCGCGCAGGGCTCACCAGGGACGGGGAGCTGGAGTCACAAACCCATTCCTGGGATGGAGCTGACAGCTCCCGCTGCCTGCCTCGCTCCCTCCTCCAGGGCAGGAGAAAATCCGCAGGGGACGCAGGAAAATCGGCAGGAATGGGGAAAGCAGCCGCGTCCCCAAAACCCGAGCCAGCCCCAGGCCATGCCCTGCGCCAAGCGGGATGTTACCTGAGAAATGAGTGTGCCTGGGAGCCGTTTGCCAAAAAAAATTCTCATCATAACATGTTGATTCATCAAAGCCAAAAGAACATTTCCAAGGAATATTTCAGAGGAAAGGACCAATTTCAGGAGATTTTACATTCGGGGGGAAATGGAGACGTTTTCAGAATCGTCCGCAGGTCACTGTGACTCCCAGAAATGGAGCTGTTCTATTCTGCTCTTTGCTTTGAAATAGAAGTTCAGCTACAGGACAGAAAGATTGAAATGGAAATGAAACCTTTGGAAATTACCAAACTGAAATGTTTCTGTGAAACCAGACGGGCCTTTTTTTTAATTACTCTGTCAGAGTCTTCATTTTTTTGAGCCTTATTTTAGATTTTCAGCTTTTGCAGGGCAGGACAGGGGAAAAACATTTGTAATGTCCTGAAAACTTTCAGTCAACGGAGCACAGGTTGTGTCACAGCACCAGAGGGTGCAGAAGGGGCTTTCTCTGGTCCAAACCGTGGGACCACCCCTCTCCACCATCTGCCTCCTACTTCCCAACAAGTGATTATCCTGCATTTAAAGCTCTGTCCCTGACCTTGCAGGAGGGGAAGGCGTCCCTCAGGTTTTTTACCCTTTTCTTAATTAAGAAGCTGTATTAAATATTCAGAAATTCTGCTCAGTGACTTTCCTGGGAAGCACAAGGACATCCTGGAGAGACAAATCACTTTCTCATTAACACCTGCCCAGGCCTCCTCTCTGCCTCCCCGTTCCTCAGTCCCGGCTCTGCTCCTCCAGGGCCACAGAACTGCTGGAGAGGGGCCGGAGCTTTTCCTGAGCTGGGAATGCAGGAAAGGCTTCCAGGGCCTTTGGCTCGGCTCAGTTCAGCTCTCTGGGAGCAAAGGGAGCAGGAGCAGAGCTGTGGAGAGGATCTGCTGTTCCAGGCAGCTTCGAATGCTGCTGACTCCGTCCCTGCACCCAGGGATGGTTTGTGCAGGGGCAGGGCCATGGAAACAGGAGGAGCTCGGAAGTGCCAGCCTGGCGTGGCAGACACCCCACAGACTGCCCGTGGGTGGCACAGCGCGGCCCCAGGCCTGTCTCATGTCCCCAGGATCCTCGCAGCCCCTCAGGACGGGGATCCCTGGCATCCCCACGGCACAGCTCCCGCTCAGGACGGATCCAGCTCTTCTTTCCCTTTTGTTTCCCTGCTCTGTTTTCTGTTGGACCTGTCCGCTCTCCAGTTCCGAAGGCAGAGCCCTCAGCCCGGCCTGGCCTCCCTCGTCCAGTCGCTGACCGGGAGCGCGGGGCGCTGCGGAGGGGCTGAAGGAGGGCGTGGTTGGCTGGGTGCTCACTGGAGCAGGGAGTGTTGGATCCTGGGGCAAGAGGTGTTAAAGTCACTGCCATGGGGGAACGTTCTTTTACTTTTTCACCAAAAAGAACCTCCTAGGTCTGGTTTTCCTGCAGAGATGGAGCAACCACACACCCCAGTATCTCCTGCTTCTCCCAGCATTCCCAGGAAAGCAACAATCCAGGGATCACCACCTCCACCCCAGGGCACACCACCCCCACCCCAGGGCACAGACCGAGTTCTGCACAACATTTTGAGCATTTCGATGTCCAGGGAGGCAGCCAAGCAGTCCTGGCTCCTGCAGCCCCGTGGGCTGTTCCTGCAGCAGAGCTGGGTCTGTGGGAGGGATGGAGCTCCGCATCCCGTCCTTCCCAGGGCCAGGAACGATCCTGCTCCATCTGTGCCTTGTCATTCCTCCCAGTGAGCCCAAACAAAGCCCTGCTGGGCTCCAGAAGGGCCCTGGCCAGAGGCAGAGGCAGCTGGGGGTGCAGAGATGAGGATCCAGGCTCTGCAGGGAGGGCAGGAGGCCATTCCTGGGCTTTTAATTTCCAAGTGAGAAAGATGGGAACGGGGAAAGGTGTGTGGAATGAATATTCCTGATGGTGCCTGGGCCGGTTTGAGGAGGAATCCAGGGGTTTGGAGCTCAGGAAACGCGGCCTGGGAAAGGTCCAGTGGTGCTTGGCTGGGAACAGCAGCTCCATGAGGGGGTTAATGGTGCAAGGAGGGACCTGCATTTGAGGGTCTTTAGACTCTGCAGCTGCAGGGATGCCTGTGACAGGTCTGAGGCTGCCGTGCAGTCACAGGAGAGGCTGGGGATTGAAAGGTTTCCTCTTTACTGGGGATAAAATCTGGGTTTGAATCCTCCCAGAGCAGCAGCTCAGTGGCAGGAAGTGTTGCAGGGAGAGTCCAAGGTGAGGAGCGGCTGCAGGAACTGGGGCTGTTCAGCCTGAATAAACGGAGGCTCAGGAAGACCTGCGAGGTCATACAGGCACCCATTTTCCTCCGTGAGGGGCAGGACTCACCTTTCCAGGCTGTTCTGTCCTTTTCCCTGGCAGCTGGGCAGTGCTTGGACACCTCCTGTGGTTGTTGTGTGCTGGTTTGGGCACACAGGGTCTCACACCCAGCCTGGGGCTCCAAAGGCCTTCTCTGGGCAGGGCCAAAACCGTCCTGGCCCTTCTCTGGAGAGGGTCTGGGACCCAAACTCGAGTCTCATCCCCAGCAGTGGAGGACAGGGACTCATGGCTTCATTATCCCAGTGCTCAGTTAACCAGACTGGGCATACTGGAGGTGCCCACGGCAGCCTCCTCCTGTGGGAATCCATTTTCTGCCCCAAATGGTCCGTGTGGGACTCGGACCTCGGGGCTGCGTTTGTCCTGCCAGCCCATGCCGCCGCCAGGAGCAGGGTTTGGGGCAGGCTAGGTGCTCCAGGCCGGGGCAGAGCGGGGAGGCAGCGATAGCATCTGCTGAGCAGCAGGCACGGAGCTGCAGGGTTATTGTTTGCTAATAGATTGCTTTTGAAAAGCTGCTCAGATGGGACCGGGCGAGCTGCAGAGGTAATTAAAACTCTGCCTATGCAAAAGGCAGGATCTGATTATTTCCCTTCCCGAGCAGGCAGATTAAACCAGGAGGGTTTATTGCACCACTTCTAAGAGCAAGGGCTTGCTTTGAATGAACCATTCCATAATATGGAATATAACAAATAAAACTCTTGAGTTTCTTTTCTTATTTAAATAAAAAAAAGAACAAAACCCACACAAGAACAACAAAAAAAACCCCCAAAGCCAACACACCCACGATTTTATTTTTCAACCGTCTTCCTCCTTGACTATTCTTTGGATTTAAACAGTTCCTGTAAAACAGGGCACAGGTGCACCCATGAAGGACTATTGTTCCAAAGCTCACTTCTTATCTTTTAAGGCTCTTCGCTCTCATCCTAGGAGGCTTTTCTGTCCCATCCTACCTGAAACAGGAGGGTGGGCTGGTAAGGAGGCTCAGAAATAGCAGCAAATCTCCCTGTCACTCCCCTGTAGTGACAGGAGTGGCTTCAAGCCCATTAAAGGTATTCAGGGTATTTTAGAAGCAGGCTGATGTCTGTAATCTCAGACGTCTGTAATCCCAGGCTGGCTGAGGGGCCGTGGTGCTGCCTGTGGGATTTGGTCCCTGCACCACTCTGGGCAGGCTTAGATCAGAAGGAATTCCTCCCTGTGAGTCGGGGGAGGCCCAGAGAGGCCGTGGCTGCCCCTGGATCCCTGGCAGTGTCCCAGGCCAGGCTGGACGGGGCTGGGAGCACCCCGGGACAGTGGAAGCTGTCCCTGCCAGGGCGGTGGGTTGGAATTTGATGATCTTTAAGGTCCCTCCCACCCCAAACCACTCCAGGATTCCGTGATCTGCAGCTTCCACTGCCTTGGCCCAGAGACGGGGCCCAGGTGTGCTCAGGAGGAGTCACCCCAGAACCCCCCCTCAGCTGGGGGCAGAAGCCTTGTGCAAGCTCTGAGCTGGCTCTGCGTGGGCTAAGCCAGGTCCTGCAGGTTTCCTCCACGCAGAGGAGAATCCTTCAGAGCTGCTCCTGCCCTGGGCTGTCCTGTCCCTGTGTCTCAGTGCCTCTGCTGTGAATAATGGTCACTAGTGGTGACCACAGGCAGCTCTGAGGGATGGCTGTGGGCAGCTGGGCTGGTGGAACGACCCAGAGGAGTGTGGGCAGTTGGAGAGGGAAAAAAAAAAACAAAAGAAAACATCCATAGTTGGATCTGTTTTCCTGGCGCACTGGAGAGGGGAAGCTTTGCCTGCCCTGGGCACAGCTGCCAGCTGAGTTCCTGCCCAAACAAAACAGGCTGTGGTGGGTTTAGAGAGTAGTGGCCTGGAGAGCTGGGGACAGATGCCATCCCTGGGCACTGGAACCTGCCAGCAGGGGTTGGGTTTTAGCTGAAAAACGACATGAAGAGAAGGATTGTGCTACAGGGAGGTGGCAGCGCCTGTGACTGCTGTCCCCTCCTTCCCACCAAGGTCACCGGCTCCTGCGGCTCAGGCAGGTGGGCGAGAGAGAGGAGAGGTACAGAAATACACATCCAGCACAGCCATGGGGGTCACACGGGTTCACAAGGTCTCAGCGCTGCTCCTATAAAAAGATCTCAGTATCTGCCAGCAGAAAAGGACCAAAGGCTGCCCCTCCTGGGATCAGAAACCTTGCCCAGCCTTCTTCACCTGAGTGTGTCCGCTCCAAGCCGCTCAGTGCAGATCAGGGGTCCTGGAGCAGGGGCCAGCCCTGCAAGGCCGGGCCCAGGGGGAGCTCCCTGCACAGACCCCGCTGCCAGGGCCGGGGCTCCTCCGGAGGCGGCTCCACGCAGGAACCGCAGGGTGAAGCCACGGGGTCTGTTCCATCTCGGCTGGAGCTGGCTGAGCTAAGAGTCCTCTCTGCTGTGAAAGCTGCCTGGCCTGAGACCCCCGTGCCAGGCCCGAGTGAGACCCTCACACGCTTTGGGAGCGCTCCGGTCTCTCCGTGTGCCCTCGAACCCAGCACGTGTGTGCAGACATCTGCACGTTTTATTGCTGATAGGAAATGAAACCCCCGATTAAAAGACATTACCCGAGATGAAAAGTAGCACCGAATCTAATTTCAATTGTTTGTGGCAGGAACCCAATTTTCAAATGATAATGGCAATAATTAAAAAGTCCCTTATCAACAGAGACAAAAGTGCTGCCTGTTGGCAGGTGGAGCTGCGGAACGGGGCGAGCTCGGGCTCCTCAGAGCTGAAATCAATTTTCAGACAGAGTTCAAACAAGCCCCAGAACAATTCTGCTTTTGTTGTGCTTTTTCCACGAAGGGAGGAAGATCCTTTCCCCGTGCATGTACACGGCTTTTTTCTCCTATTTTTCTCCCTCCTTTATCCACAAGGTCACATTAGCTGGAACAAAACCTCGTGTAAACAAAACTATTCTGTTGTAGAAATGTGGTCTGGGGAAAGCTCAAAAACATCTCAGACTTTCAGTTCGGGCTTTACTTGTAATTATGGATTGTTTTGTTTAGCATTAACAAATGCACCTGCTCAGCCTTTGAAGGGCTGGCCAAGGAGGGCTCTCGGAGCTCTCTGTGCTGACTCCTGAGCTCCACCGTCATCCCTCTGGTGCAGCGGGGAGCTCATGAGCACTAATTAGGTCTAATTAAAAAATATCTGGATGGGCATCTGGAAAATGAACTTTTCTTTGCCCTGAGAACTCTCAGGTTTCTGCACACGCCCTTTCCAAAGGTAACAGAGTGCAGAATTTGGGATTCAGGCTTCTATTACCTGGGATAGAAATTCATTGTGTGGTCCCCTCTTCTCCCCTCCAAAGCCGTCCAGGCCCAGCCTGCCCAGCCCAGTGCCACTCTCAGGAAGAGTTAGGGGACCTTCAATCCCACCCAGTGCCACCCCAGCCACGGCAGGGACACCTCCCACTGTCCCAGGCTGCTCCCAGCCCCAGTGTCCAGCCTGGCCTTGGGCACTGCCAGGGATCCAGGGGCAGCCACAGCTGCACTGGGAATTCCATCCCAGCCCCTCCCCACCCTCCCAGGGAACAATTCCTGCCCAATATCCCACCTAAATTTCCCCACTTTTACTTTGACCCCATTCCCTGTGTCCTGTCCCTCCAGTCCCTCTCTGGCTTCCCTGGAGCCCCTTCAGATCCTGGAAGGGCTCTGAGGTCTCCGCACAGCCTCCTCTCTCCGGGCTGAACAGCCCCAGCTTTCCCAGCCTCGTTTGTGCAGCTTGGAGAGAGATTTGATTTCCTTGGGTTTGAGCCAGGGGTGGTGCCCCAGGTGGGAACAGAACCAGACCCTGTCCCAGCTCCCCGTGGGTGCTTTGGGGGTGCACTGCTGGCTCTGTTCTGCTGCAAGTGTCTCCTGCCCACACAGGGCAAATAATATTTTTCCACTGGAGCGAGAAGTTGAAGCTGTGAAGTGCTGGAAGGGGTTTTGTGGAAGTGTTGTACCTTCATGTTTGAAAAGAAAAACCATCCTCGCTTGCATATTTAATTGCCAAATTATCATATAAATGTCACATTACTCAGGATGCCAGAACTCACTGATATTTTAAATGCTTCCATGTTTTAATTCCTTGCCAGTCAACCTTTGCAAACCTAATTACAAAGGGAAAATCACTGATGGCATTTTGTTCACCATGTTTGGAGCTGAACTGACTTTCCTGAGAATCAGAGAAATTTTCAGCTGATTTTATTTTCTCTTTCTTGGTAGTGACAGGAGCTGTTCCTGCTGCTCCTGGCTGGGATAAGATGGATTACTGTCAGGAAAGCCACGGAATGCCAGAACAGGCCCCTGTATTTGGGTTAGCTCTGCAAAACAACCCAAAAATAAACAGAGGAGCCCATGCAGAGCTGGAAACCTTGGGAAGGCTTCACGCAAAGCAGCTTCCCACTTCCACAGCTCCTTCCACCTCACTGTGAAAGCAGCCATCCAAAAGGGATCAGAGTCAAAGGGGAACCCTCCTGTGATGGCACAGAGTGACTCCTGACATTCCCAGGCCCTTGGGAAGGGCCCTCCTTGCAGTCAGTCGGGTGCTTGTGTTTCTGGTAACACCCTGAGGGCTCCGCGCCCACCCTGGGCACACCCGACAGCGGGTCCTGCCCCTGTCCCAGAGCTCAGCGCTGGCTCTGGGCTGGCTCAGCCGCTCTGGGGTGATCCCATCCCTCCGCGGGGTGACCCTGCTCCCTCTCAGGCCCTGCGGGGACCAGCCCAGCCCTTCCCAGGGCAGCAAACAGGGATGGACACGCTGGCTGCCCTCGGGTTTTGTTCTGGCTTAGGGACGTGATGGAGCCCTGACATTTCAGCCGGGAGCTGAGACATTTTGAGTTGTCTCAGGGAAAATTAAGGTCTTTGCACTTTCCAGCAAGGATATGGCAAGGAGTGGGAAGCCAGGCAAGATTCATTACGGCCCCAGAGTGCAAAATTTCACACTTCCATCTGCAGTTTCCTTTTTTAACTGTCTGTCATTCCGAGATGTTTGTATGAAATATGGGGAAGCGAGGAGAGCTGCAGGAATAAAGCTGCAAACCTGCACTCCTCTCACGTGGGGCTTTGTGCTCCTCTCCAAGCCCACCACCCCCACCGTGGGCACACCTGAGTTCCACAGGCGGGCGAGGGCAGCGGCCCCGTCCAGCACAGCTTCTGTGGGGGAGCACCGGGATGGCCCAACAAGCCACAGAACCCCAGAGAAGGCCAGGAATGGAGCTGGACAGGACATAAAACCAGAACAGTTTCTCTGCTGCCGACTTCTTTTCACATTGTTGCTGAAAAAGCCTCTTAACTATGGGAGGACAACTGTAAGAGGCCTTTTGGGGGTTCTGTGTTTGGAGCTGTTCATACACAGGGAGGAGCATCACGAGCAGCCTGAAACGAACCATTCTGTGTCACTTAGCCAGGTTTATCCTGGGCGACAGAGATGGAATGACCCTCTGGAGTCCTTTCCTGCTGCCCTCACAGAGCTTCTCCTGCACCTTTGACTTTGCAATCTCACAGCCAAGCGATCTTTTCACCTCCGTGCGAAGGGATCTTGTGTGGAAGCCTGGGATTTGTGTGGAAGCCTGGAAATTGTGTGGATCGGGGCTGGGTGGGAGAGAAGAGACCATGCCCAGGTGGGAGCCAGCCGGGGAGGCAGAGCAGGCCTGGGAAGGCCAGGCTGGAGGCAGGAGCAGCCCAGAAGGAGCTGCAAGGAGAATGGGAGCGTGGTTTGCTGTCGGGCAGGGCGCCGTGCAGGCTGGCACCCGCTGAGCAGCACGAGGCCGGGGTGAGCCGGCCCCGCTGCCCCCGGAACTGCGCTGCTCCCCCGGCTTTGGGCCCGGAGCTGTCAGGGCCCAGGGGAGGCTGAGATGGATTCGTTCTCCTCCCTTACCCAGAGGCTGCGCTGCACCTCCCGCGAATGCCAACGCCTCAGAACGCCTGGAGATGGCAGAGAGTGAGCGAGCCCTGATAAATCACCGGGCCAGGAGCCTTTCCTGCACTGACAGCAGCGCCTGCCAGGGCTCTGTTTTCCTCCTGCTGCTCCACTCCCTTGTTTGGCTTCCCGCTCACCTTCCCCGTGCCCTGTTCCCACTCCTGGCTGTGCGTTGTTGCCATTAACAATTCTTAATTTGGGTCAGAATCCACTCAAATTTGGTACTGCAGAGATTCAGAGTTTCATCTGTTTCCTCCTTCTTCCTTCCCTCTGTCGCTGCCGTCCTTCCCCAGATTCCCTCTCAGGGTCCTGCCCCACCTCGAGGCACCGTGTCCCGAGCTCCAGAGCTGCCTGGATCTGCTTGTCCGTGGGAGATGCCCTCACCGGGACCACAGCAAAGGCTCATTTGGGAGTGGGGCGCTCGGGGCCGGGTCTGGGCAGCAGGAGGGGGCCAAGGGTTTTACAGGTGCCACACGAGGCCAGCCCAGCGTCCGGCCATGCAGAAGAGTCTGCAGGGTCTCCAGCTCATCCTGGCCATTTTCTGAGTCTTAAAAATTTCACGTAAGAGCAGGACTGAGAAAATGCTTTCCCAGAAATAGATCTGGAAGCTGTGAGGGTGTTAGTCCTCCAGCACTGCCAGGAGCCAGGGAGGGAGCTCAGGCAGCCCAGGGGCAGCGATTGCTCCTGGATGGAGCAGCCTGGCCCTCTGGGGAGTGCTGAGGCCCAGCAGGAACTGAAAGCCCAGGAGCTGCCATCTCTGCACCACAGGGAAGGAGAATAAGCAGCTCCAAAAGCCCCGGACGCCATGGCTGGGAACGCTGAGCTGCCCTTGCACAGCTGGGGATGGGGTCAGCCCCTCCAGAGCTGCATCCAGACCTAAATCCCGTTTGAACTGGTTTACTGGGAAGCCTTTGTTTCCCTGGGAGAGGTGTGTGGGGCAGCGCTGTGGGGAGCACACGAATCACCCAGAGCCGTGGTGGTGCTGTGAGCCCGGAGAGGGGCTGGAGGCAGACTAAACAAGCTGGGGTTGGGACGTCAGACGCCTGCAAGAAACAGTGAGAAGGACCCGATTCCTCCCGAGGCCGGGGCCACAATGGGCCGTCTGTCTTGAGTGCCCAGGGCTCCGAGCTCTTGCTGCCGCTGGGGTTTGGTTACAAAGGCCCCGATGAAACCTCGCTCTGCTCTGCTGAGACTGAGATGTTTTCCCCTCCTGGAGCAGAGGAGAGTGGCTTTGCCTGGGGCCCAGCTCCAGAGTCTCCGGCGGAAATGGAGAAGCCACGGGAACACAGGGACTGTTCTCACCTCCCTCAGCAGCTGGTGAGCACGGAGCCGCGGCATGAGCCGGGAGGGGTTTGAGGCGTTTGTTCCCTGGGAAGGCTCTCGGGGTGGTTTGACATCCCAGGCCGGGGGAAGGAGCAGTGCCCAGCTCCAGACCCGCTGCTGGCTGCTTTGTGTCCATCCCTTCGGCTGTCTGGATCTGTCCTTACAAAGCCCAAGGGGCTCCAAAGCAGTTTTGGAATTCTGCAGGCAGGATCCATGAGTGGGAAATGTTTTGAACCGGGGCTGGTTACAGGAACTCTGTGTTTCCTCACTGCCTGTGCCCTGCACATCCCTCTTGCCTCTCGCTACATTTTCCTTTTTCTTAAGGGGAGGAAAAAAAAGTGGGATATAACCCCAGCAAATCTCCCTTACCAGACGTAAATCCATCCCTGTGCTTAAGCAAAAACCTTGAGCTCAGCTCAGAGTAGCTTCAAAACTGGAGCTTTTCCTTCTCCCCTCTCACACTGGGGATTTCCTGGCGAGTTTTACGGCTCGGCACAGAGGACCTGGTGCTCGTTGGACACAAAACCAGGATAATACATCAGTGCTGCCCGAGGAGCTGCACCTGCCCAGCCCAGCTCATTCCTGCTGCCCTGGGACCAGCCTGGGGCTTTCACCATGAGCTGGGATGGAGGAGCTGATCCCCTAAAACTGGGAACACGAGGCAGGAGGGTGTAAAGCCTCCAGAACTCCTCCAGCTCCCTGGATCTCTCCTGCTTTACACTTGAGCAGTGTAGGGCTCTCAGCACATGTGCCAGATGGTCTTTTATAAGCACAGGAATTATTTAAGAGTGTGGCCATCATTCCAGTGCTAATGAATTACAAATAACTCCTCCAGGAAAGGCCTTTTGCTGACTAAGAAACGTGTCCCTGAGATAAGCTAACATTGAGGTTTAAAGGGTCAGCAATTTTTTAAAAATATATTTTATTCCGAGTAAGTTAAAGGGGCCTGGAAAGATCCCGCTTGCCTCATTAGCAAATATTGCCCAATTTTTCTTTCACAGTATAGCAGGGGGGAAGAGAACCATATAAAATAAACACCTGGCAGGAGTGCATAATCTGCATAAATTCAAGTGGTTACACTCCTGACAGAAAACCCAACCAAAACGAGCCTTTGGAAGGTGGCAGAGCTGCCTCAGCCCTGATTTATCTCCATGCAGGCCGCACATGGCCGGGGTTCCAGAGAGCCGGGCAAAGCCGGGCGCTCCGCTAGCTCTGGGTGGGCACCCTCAGCTCCAGGGCCAGAGTGGGGCCAGCCCCAGTCCCAGAGCACATCCCGGCTCCTCCAGGTGGGGCAGTTGCTGTGGCTTCGTCGCAGCCATGAATTTTGAGCACTGGGGCTCCTCCTCTCCCACTGGGGGTGAAATTTATTGCTTCAGGCTCTGTTGATGCATTTTTTGTTCACAGGAGCTCTGGTGTTCTCCCACCGTGGGTCTTTGGGGATGACCATCCCCAGCCAGTGCCACTTCTCAACTGTCCCAGCGACCGAGCAGGGAACGGCTTCCCACTGCCAGAGGGCAGGGCTGGATGGGATCTCGGGAAGGAATTGTTCCCTAGGAGGGAGGGGAGGGGCTGGGATGGAATTCCCAGAGCAGCTGTGGCTGCCCCTGGATCCCTGGCAGTGTCCAGGGCCAGGCTGGAACACCCTGGGACAGTAGGAGGTGTCCCTGCCATGGCAGGGGTGGCACTGGGTGAGCCCTCAGGTCCCTCAGAGGAGCCTCCCCATGCCAGGAGCACTCAAGGCTCTCTCCAGGTTGTCTTTCATGCACATTTGCCTGAAAATTCAGCTGCTCTGGGAGGCTTCAGTGGGATGAGGGAGAGGAAAATGCAGAGGGTCTGTCCCTAAAAGGGACGGGAAAAGCGTTTTAGTAATTTTTAATGCTTGAGGAATTTTTGGTGCCAAGGAACATGTCAGCAACAGAGCTCGCCTCATCCGAATAATAGAAATTCCATGTTCTTGGCCATCAATTATTGATAAGGGTTAACAGGGCCACATCCACCCCGGCTGGTGTCACGTTGTTCCTTCCCCCTGTACATCCAATTTTCTGCTTCCTTCGTTCCCTTGTCTCCTCTGTTAACCCAAGCATTTCCCAGCCCTGCCCCAGCTGCACCTGCTGGCAGCCCCTGCACGATCTGCCAGGGTGGGGACCAGGGCAGGGCAGGGTGACCAAATGGTAGCTTCTGGCCAGGATTCCCTCTCTGCCTCGCTCTGGGATGGGCTCCAGCAGCAGCAAACCCATTATTCCCATTATTTCCATTATTCCCATTATTCCCGTGGGAGAGGGGGCCCAGGACATGGAGAGAACTGACCCTGCTGCTGTCCCAGCACCCTCAGTGAGGAGGAGGATGCACCTCTCCAGCCCCAGGGTTGTTCCCAGGCTCATCCCAGGTGGGATGAAACGAGGGAATCTGTCCCAGAGCAGCATCCCAAACCCAGAGGAGTGAGGAGGTGTCACCCTGCCTGTTCCCAGCAGCCCCTCCCCAACACCCCCTCACTGCCTGTTCCACGTTTGTTCTTCCTAGAACCCCCCCTCACTGTGGTGTCCCCGAGGCAGGGAAGGGAAGGAACGTGGATTTCTTCTCCCCACATCCAAAAATCCGTATTTGAGCAAAGACTGGGAGAAATTCCTATACAGAAGCAACACCCTGCGTTGAATCACAAAAGCTCTCTTTGTTCGGAAGGATTGTTCAGCAGGAGCAAACCCCTGCTCTGCTCTGTCTCCCTTCTGTCGTGGTTCAGACAATGTTCAGGAGCTCAGAGCTAAAGCCTGGTTCCCAGCAGCTCCAACTTCTTCTTTTTTGGTGTTTTTTCCCTTCTTTTGTGTGGTAAAGCTGTTCCTCTCTCAGTGACCAGACACCCCAGGCGGTATTAGGAATTAATGTTTGTTCTCCTGTCACCTTCTGGGTCCATATTTGAGGGGCAGAGTAGGAAGCTGGCAGCAAATTCGAGTGTCCCTGACATGCTGAATGCAAACTCCAAAAGTTTTCAGGGCCGTGAGTGATGAAATGTGAGGATCCAAGGGCTCAGAGGAGCTGCGTGGAACCCGTTAGTGTTTGGGGAGGGAGGAGGAGGGGAGCAGTGGGGGGGATTCACTCGGTCTGTGGGATTCTGCTGCCGGACGTCCCCGTGGCTCTCCCAGTGCTGCCCCTCTCCGTGCCCTGCTGCAAACTGGACTTCCCGGATTTTGCTCATGGCTTGTAAACAGTCCGAGAAAACAAAGCCACTGTTCTGGTCAGAAAGCACCTTGGCTGAAAGGCTTCATTTTTTATTACTTGTGTGCACTGCAGTCCACAAATAATAAATAAAACCTGGGTAATTTAGGTTTAATGATGTTCCCTGGATTCAGCTGTCCCAGGTGTGCCAGGTCCGGCCCCTCTTCATCACTGCCAGGGAAATGTGCAGCTGATCATCCACCCCCTGTGCCCTGCAGCCCTTCCTGGGCTCTGCTGCTGGATTTGGGGTCGGCCTCGCTGCCACACGCCCAGTTCCAGGCTGGGGCCGGGGAACAGCGGGGTTTGGGGAATTCGGGCAGGGAATTTGCAGCTGATCCTTCCTCCCCTGCCTGCAGAACCGCCGTGTTTCCAGCCAGCTGCCAGGGGGTGCATCTCTTCCTGCTGGATATAAACCTTAAATTTACACCTCCGGTTAAAGAGCAGCCTCCCAGATAGGGCTCCAGTCTCCGGTGAGGATGAACAGAAACATCGCCCCCATTAAAGGTTTCGTCCTTTTTCCTGATGAGGAGCTGGCAGTGCGGGCGTTTTATGGGTTCCCACCAGACCCGCGTCTGGTGCAGTGTTAAATCTCTGCTGTGTCAGGCTGAAAAGTCACTCGAGACGGTGCTTAAACACCTCCTCCCGTCCCCAGGCAGCCCCAAACTCTCCCCTGCTGGCTCACAGGTGGGAGATTAAAGTCGGCACGTGCTGTGCCTGCAGCAGGGAGGGGACGGCGGGCCCTCCCTGTCCCCTCCCTGCCACCACCTGCTCCAGGGCCACCGCCGGCGTCTCCTTTTGTCCCTCCGCCGCTCCCCTGCCCTGTTTGTGGAAATGATCCATGTCCCCGAGCAGGGACTGATCCCCAGCGCAACTCCAGCGATTCCAGAGTATTCCAAAATCCACGTCCCACAGCTGTGCGCGGCCTCCCTCCCTCCGTGGGCAGCAGAGAAAACCGAACACGCACAGCCCGAGCTGTTCAGCATCACCGCTGGCTGCTCCGTCAGGGACGCGGAACCGCAGCTCCCATCCCTGCCCCTCACCCGGCTCCGTGGGGCCCCGCAGCTCCCATCCCTGCCCCTCACCCGGCTCTCTGGAGCCCCCGGCACCCCGGCCCCGCACCGCTCGGGGATCCCGGGAGCTGCGGGGGCGGGCGGGTGAATTGAAGATGAAGCGGCAGCTGGAACCGTGAGGCTCCTGGCTTAGTATCATTTCGGAGGAGCGCTGTGCGTTCAGTAGCATTTGCCACGCACTCGGTCATTTCCTCGCGTTAGATAACAGCAGATAACGCCGAGATCCCAATCTGCGCCCCAGCCCGGCGCTGGGAACCTGGCACTGGCAAGCCTCGGCACAGAGCCCGGCTTATCTGATCCCGGCATTACACAGACCGGCTTATCTGATCCCGGCGACTCCTCCCGAGCCCTCCCCAGCTCCTTCAGTGAGACATTGCCCAGGCTGGTGCAACTGCGAACGAGCTCTGCTGCCGCTGGAGCTGCCCCCGGTGTGGGTCTGGAGACCCTCGGGAACCGGGGCTGGAGACCCTCAGGGATTGGGGCTGGAGACCCTCGGGAACTGGGGCTGGAGACCCTAGGGAACTGGGGCTGGAGACCCTCGGGAAATGGGGCGGGGGACCCTCGGGAACTGGGGCTGGAGACCCTCGGGAACTGGGCTGGAGACCCTCGGGAACTGGGGCTGGAGACAGCTCCTGCCAGCTGCAGGGGCTCTCAAGGCCTCTGTGAGGGGGGACAGGGTGCGGACAGCCAAGGCTGGAACCCCAAAGTGCCTCAAAGTGCAGCGTCCTGGGTGATTCCAGAGGGAGATTGTGTCCTACTGCTGGCTGACCCTCCAAGAGGATCCATCTCACCTTATCCAGGTGGGATAACCCTTGTACAGGACCCGCTTCAAGGCACTGAGAAGCCACAAGGGGCGTTTTTTTGGTTGTTTGGTTTTTTTCTTTTCCCTAAATCTCCCCTGGATCCTGGCACTGGAGCAGGGCTGCGACAGTCCTGCCCCACCTGGGATCCCTGACATCCCATCCCATCCCATCCCGCCGTTCCCTGGAGGGTCAGGTTTGCTGCTGGAGCCCAGGCTGGTGAGACACCTATGGCTCCTCTGCTCCTGCAGCAGGTCAGGGGGGCATTGGACATGGAGGAAAATCCTTTCCAGCAGCTCCTGGTGGAAAGGGGGCTCAGTGGGTCCCTTCCCAAGTCCGCAGAGATGAAACGAAACTGGCCCCTCTTGTCTTGTGTTGGGCAGGGCTGGGAGCTGGGCTCCTTGCAGCCTCTCCGAGCTGGAAGCAGCTCCGTCTGCAGGAGGAGGGGTGCTCCTTCCCTCTCCCAGGCTCCAAGGGGAGCGGGTATTTATGTCTGGTTTGTCCCTGCTGGCGTTTAATGGGCGTTTTAGCAGCACAAACAGAAAATGCTGCATATTCATCTTCCCTGTGTGGGACTGAGATGGAGAGGAGGGAAGGGAGAAGCGCCTCAGGCTCGTCACTCCAGTCTTGTCCTCAGCAGCGATCTCGAGGATGAAGGATAACTTCATTTCCAGCTCTCATTTTGTCTCCTTTCCTTGCTCTTCATGGCTCCACTCGGGGCCGTGCCTGCCCTGGCACACAGGCGGCAGGAAAATCCCCGTCTGATTGAAATACCCTGCCCCAGCCCGGGCTCCCAAGGGCAGGAGAGGGGATAAAACCCGGGCAGCATCTGGAAAGATCAGGAAGGGTAATCCATTCCCTGTCAGGGCTGTTGGCTTGGCAGAGCAGCAGTGGGGCTCCAGGGCAGGCGCTGGTGGCAGAGAGGGTCGGAGGAGGACGAGAGGATCACGCTGCCCTGACTGGTTCGATTTGCTCCGAGGAGAGCTCATGGGGATGGAAAAACGCAGCCTGGGGATGGTTTAACCCGTTCCAGACGCAGCTCACGGTGTGTTTGTGGAAGGGGTCAATGACTAATTAATGCCAGCCCAGCTCGCAGGCTGTCCTGGCACAGCTCTGGCCGCAGCAGTGGCACCAGCATCCGGCAGAGTTTGTGCCGCACAGACTCGTTCCACACAAAGCCACCCCACCAGGCTCGCTCTGACTTGGCCTCCAGGAAACGAACCCGGTGCAGGGCCTTTGTGCCACATGTGGAAAATGGCACATGGATAATTCAGAGCGTTCTCCGGCAGCATCTGGAAATACACTGCACAGCGTTTTAGGAGAGTGGTAAATGTCACGTTGGATTTTATGCAGGAGAGGACATGGAACCTGCCGGGGGTGGGACCGGCCTTCCCCAGCTCCCAGTGAGCGCACGGCTTTCCAAACATCCAGCCCTGCTCCCTGGGCGCTGCTCAGCACCGGGATCTGCTCTGTTCATTCCCTTCCTGCAGAAGGAAGAACAATCAAGGAGCCCTTAGCATTCACAGTAAATCCCCCACAGAAGCTGGGATTCCAGCAGTGATTTGGGGGGACACCAGAGAGCATTTCCCACCCGGTGCTGCTGCTCCCAGGGGTTTCAGGCCCTGGCAGGGCTGGGCCAGCCCTTGGTGGGGTTGGTGAATGCAGTCCAGGCCCTGCTGCACCCCTTACCCTGCACAGTGGCCGACACAGCCCCAGGGAGGGCTCCATCCTGGGCTGGAGCCTCTCGGGACAGCGAGGATCTCCTGCTTCCCCAGGTCATTCATTCCACGTTCTCTGCTCCAATCCCACACCCAGCCTGGGCCGGGACCAGGCACTGCAGGGGCTGGGCTGGGAGGGGAGACAGAGCTGGGAGAGCTGGGGGGGCTCAGCCTGGGGAAGAGACAGATCCAGGGAGAGCTCAGAGCCCCTTGCAGGGCCTGAAGGGGCTCCAGGAGAGCTGCAGAGGGACTGGGGACAAGGGACGGAGGGACAGGACACAGGGAATGGCTTCAGATTGGAACAGGGGAGATTTGGGTGGGATCTTGGGCAGGAATTGTTCCCTGGGAGGGTGGGGAGGGGCTGGGCTGGAATTCCCAGAGCAGCTGTGGCTGCCCCTGGATCCCTGGCAGTGCCCAAGGCCAGGCTGGACACTGGGGCTGGGAGCAGCCTGGGGCAGTGGGAGGTGTCCCTGCCATGGCTGGGGTGGCACGGGATGGGATTTAAGGTCCCTTCCAACCCAAACCATTCCAGGGTCTGGGCAGTTTTGGCTCCTGTGCCTGCTGTCCCCGCTCTTGGGCTGCCCCTTCCTTCTCCTCTACCTCTTCTGCAGCTTTCCTTGCTGTTGTTACGTTCTGGTTCAAGTGGGGTTTAATCCACATAAAACAATGAGCAAAATGTAAAATATTATGATATGATTAATATGATTTTATATTGTAGTTAGCTCTAGGCATTCCCTTTCTCATTTCATCGTGATTGTTAGAGTTCGTTTATTCCTTTCATAAAGAAAAACATTTAATGTAAAAATAAAAGGAGTTTTGATGATTTGGGTGAATTGCAGTGCTCAGGGCGTTCCTCCACATGTGCTTAAAGATGTGTGTGAGCTTTACTGCAGGAGCCTGGGGGGAAACCCCTCACCCCAATCCCAGCACAGCAGGAGGAGTTTGATGCCGGAGCAGAGAGGAGCAGAGTGGCTTTGGGCAGGGAAGGAGGGTCCTGTCACCCTCCCATTTGGGGCCAGGCTGGAGATGTCTGCCCAGACTGGGACACGCAGGAGCTCCAAGGTGGTCTGGAGCTGCCCCCCAAGCTCCCAGCTGGCACAGAGCAGGCAGTGCTGCACCCCGAGCCCACTGCCCCGGCTGCTCCGTCCCAGGGGGTGAATCCAGCGGGGGACGGGCCCTGGAGCGGGGCTGGGGGGCCCTGGGGTCTCTGTGGATGGATGGGGCAGGAGCAGGCTGAGCTCTCCCACTCCCGCCCGCTCACCAGGGGCTGAGTTCCGTGCCCGGGAGATCAGGTTCTGCCCTTGGCACAAACACCTCAGCCAGGACACTTGGCTGGTTTTTCCAAACCAAAGCTGCTCAGCAGGGAAGGTTCTGGAGCTGAGGAGCTCACAGTGGGAGTCAGTGCAGCCAACTCATGGGATCAGTGTCAGGGGCAGTAAATGCCCTGGGATTCCTGGTCTGGACCCTTCCGAGCTGTCCCAAGTGCCCCAAGGGACAGCACTGCCAGACCGGCCCTGGAGGAGCTGTGTTCCCATCCCCGGGCAGCAGGGCCTTGCCCTGTGCTGAGCACATCCTCAGCAGGGTGTTGGCAGCTGGCAGAGGCGGTGCCCGTGCCCCAGCACCCAGCTTAGGAGCTCAGGGGTGCACCAGGAGCGAGCTGTGGCTTCTGAGACCATCCTGGACAATAATCAGCCTGATACAAAGCCAATTACCAACTATTTTTAGAACGCCTTTGACAGCCTCCCCTCCCAGCCCGGGGATATTTATTCATTGCCTTCCAGATCAGCTCCCTGCCCTGGGCTTGCTGCACATGTCACAGGCGCAGAGCAGCGGCAGCTCAGCAGCGGCGCTGGCACCGAGCACCGCGGCCCTGGGCAGCAGCGGGTCACAGGCGGCGATGGCAGCGCTGCCTCTGGGGACGGTGAAACGCCAAGCGGGCAGCGGGCAGGGTGACACCAGCATGGGGAACACTCAGGTCACTGCAAAGCATTGATGGCAACGAATCCCTGACGCAGCAGGAGCCGCCTGGGTGGGGAACGAGCGTCCGGACCAGGAAGGGAGCAGCCGAGGGAGGAGAAGGCAGCTCAGGGCTGGGCCGTGAGGGAGCTGCTGCTCCGCGGCTGGGATGGGCGCTCCTGGTGCCCTGAGCACGGCCCTGTATCTCCGTGCCTGGCAGAGGTGAGAGCAGGCAGGGAGGGAGGGAGCAGCACTGGGAAACCCAGCACCGGCCCTGCTCGCAGCCAGCCCCGCTCCTCAGCCCTCAGCCTCGCATGCCTTGGCCACGCAAGCCCTGGAGAGGGGAGCGGAGCCGTGTGGGACCTCCTCCAAACCAAACTTACTCCTTACTTTTAAAAGCTTTGAGGCCCAGGGCCAAATTCAGCTCTGATGCTCGACGTGGCACAGATTTAATCTCCCCTCTCTCTCCCTTTCCCCACGTGGAGGTTATTTTAGGCTGGGAGTTATTTTCACTCGCACCTTTCCTTTCCTTTGGTGCATAAATTACACTTACTTAGTTGCTTTCTGCATCAGCAGCCGGGGTGAGAAGTGCTCAGGGAGCCTCAGCAAACCCGAGAGGCTCTGAATGGTGCCACCTTCACCAGCAACGCTGGATTTGCCCCGTGGCATCTCAGGGATGCAAACATCCCCACTGGAAGGGCCAGGACGGGAGATGGATGTGGTATCGCCCCTGTCCTGCTCTCCTGACTCATGTGAATGGTCCTCGGTGCCCTGGCCGGGCTCAGAAAGCCTCTGGGAGTTTGTCCCAGGTTTGGAGGGGGCAGAGCAGAGCCCACGAGGTTCTGGCAGGGCCCTGCCCAAGGGAAGTGTGGAGGTGTCACCGAGGCTGCGCCATCACAGCAGCGTGGGCTCCCCAAATACCCCTGCTGGGAAGGGCTCCCCAAATACCCCTGATGGAAAGGGCTCCCCAAATATCCCTGGTGGGAAGGGCTCCCAAATATCCCTGATGGAAAGAACTCCCCAAATGTCCCCGATGGAAAGGATTCCTCAAATACCCCTGATGGAAAGGGCTCCCCAAATATCCCCGATGGAAAGGGCTCCCAAATATCCCTGCTGGGAAGGGGTGGCTCTCGCTGCCAGGGGTGTGAGCCAGGCTGGGACATCCTTGTGCCACGGGAGGAAGGCTTTAGAGCCAGCAGATAGTATCAATCATGGCTTTTGCCACAGGACTCCTGTTTAACCAAACCGGGAGCTGGTTCCCAGCTAAAAGCGCCCCCAAGAGCCCAGGTGATCCATGCTCACCTCCTGCAGGAGCAGTTAAAGTGCCATCAGCTCAGCCAAATTAACACATTCTGCCCCTCGGTGTGTGTCTTACCCTAAGGTGAAGGTAAAGCCCGGCTCTCAAGGTCTGACTGGGTCCTTCCCAGGCTAAACCCTCCTGCTCAGCCTGGTTACAGCTCCTGGTCTGACCCTGGGGCCAGGGTTTGCAGCCCACGCCGTGTCCGGGCTTGTTGGATTCGGAGCGGCAATTCCCAGGCACTGCAGTGGGCTCTGCTGTGAGCCACGTTCACCGCTCCGAGTGCTGCCTCCGCTCTCTGCTCAGTGTACCCAAGTTTTAGTGTTTAATATTTAAACATGAAAGTTCTTTTGAGACATTTAAAGCAGAATTATTAACAGCCCCATGTAGAACTGACAGGTTAACAGTGCGACAATTAAAAAGAAAGGTTAAATACATTTTCTTTTCAGACCAACTGCTGTTGCCTAAGACTAATAAATCCACCAGGAGATGGTTTTTAGAGAGTGTGAGGGGCTGCATGTCAGCTTTTATAGGCTGGAGGTTTTCAGAAATCACCACACTCCTCTTTCCAGGCAGCTACAGGTTTCAGTCTATATTTAGCAGATGGGGCTTCTTCCAAAGAGTTGTGTGAATCAAGATGGAAAGAAAAAAAAATGGAATACAAAAAAAAGCAAACCCCACTGGCTGTGGGGCTTTAAACATTCAGGCTCACAGTTTGCTTGGCTTTTTTAATGTGCCGTGAGTCTCTTTTGTCTTGATGGCTCTGAAAACGCAGGGGCTGGAGGAGAGCAGAAATCCTGCCTCTCAGAGGGATCGGGAGTTCCAGTGCTGAACTCCTGTTTGTCCTTTGGAAAATTGCTGTCTCCCCGGCTGGCAGGACATGGCCTCGGGAAGAGCCAGCGTGACCTTCTGGGGACATCCAGGCCGTGAAGCAGCCCCCAAGCCCCCAAGCTTTGCGCGCAGAGCTCGGACCTTTCAGGGAGACATTCTCCGTCTCTTTGTGTCCGGCCACACAAACGCTCCCCTCGGTGTGAACCCCTCGTGCCCTGTGACCGCACAGAGAACGTGGCTGCAGGACGAGCAGACTGAAGGGTGACCCCGTGACACCCTGCGCGAGGTGGCCCTGGGCGAGCAGGTGACCCCCAGAGGCCCTGGAGCCCCAGCTGCCCGGGGACGCTGGGGAAGGAAGGGCACGGGATGCCCAGGATAAATCCATCCATGACTCTGGAACGGGAGGCCCAAGGACAGCCCTGAGCTCCTGCGGAGCCTGGGCACGGGAATGGCTGCAGGGGGGCAGAGAGAGCAGGGAGGGGACAGACAGGGTAGGGACGGGACAGACAGAGCAGGGAAGGGGTCTGGCTGCCCCTTCCCCATTCCCTCCCTCCCAGGAGTTCTCCCTGGCCCCTCTCAGACCCCACAGGACCCCAGTCCAGCTCAGCATCACCTTTCCTACAATTCCATCTCTCTCCCAGCTTCTCCTCCAAGCTCCAGGAGTCCCTCCTTGCCAGGGCTCTCCATGGACATTGGTTTGGACCCAAATTTGCCACCATGGAGGGTCATGTGACTTACAAGTTGAGAGGAATATTCACTCACCCCGTGCTTTTAGCCTGTTAAAAAACGCTGCCTGGTGTTTTAGATGAGCTCCTGCCAGCAGCAGTGGAGGTTCCAGACTATTAGAAGCACATCAGAGGAAGGGATTACAGGATGGCCACAAGCCATGGTTGTAATCAGCCTGGTCTTGATTTACTCAACTCTATAGCCACCCATAGAAATTGATTAACCATTCATTAAAATGGCTGTTAATCATGGATCATCTCTTGGCACAAATTCAGAAACTACCTGGGTTACAATCAGCCTGAAAGAGACAGGGAGAGGCCCAGGGTTAAAACTCTGGAGAGCTCCAGGCTCCTTTCTGGGCTCCATCCTCTGAGGTTTCCCTCTCCCTGCGCTCCTTCAGGCCACGGAGTGAGCATGGAGAGTGACACAACACTGCCAGCTCTGCCCACGGGGTCCCAGCAGTGTCCCCTTGCGGCACAGGGACACCCCCAGCGTGGTCAGCGCTCCTGGCCAGCCTGGGGGAACCGTGGGGAGCGGCAGCTCTGCAAGGCTCCGGAGGATCCCCGGGCATTAAACCACCCTCGGAGCTGCTGATGCTCAGAGCCCGGGAGCAGAGGGTCCCCTTTAATGTTCAAATGCATATTTTTAAAAGGTCAGTGTGACAGCATTATGTGGCCCCCGGGGATACTCCACTCCCGCCTTGGCTCTGCCCTATCTGTCACCACCACGCACCAGTGTCAGCTTTTCCACCCTCAGCACATCCCAGAGCCCCAGCCCGCTCTGATCTTCCCTCTTCCCGCGTCCCCCGTGAATCCACAGCCACCAGAAGTGATAGGAAGGAATTACTGTTGCCATAAAACCGGCTCATTACACCCTCCCAGCCAGGGGCGTTCCTGGCGCAGTGCTGCTCCCGCCGAGGCAGCTGCACAGGGAACACGCTCCGTGGTGGGTTTAATCACCCCGTTCCATGGTGGGTTTAACTCACCCCATTCCATGGTGGGTTTAATTCACCCCGTTCCGTGGTGGGTTTAATCACCCCGCTCCCTGTTGGGTTTAATCACCCCGTTTGTGGTGGGTTTAACTCACCCCGTTCCCCAGTGGGTTTCATTCACCCCGTTCCATGGTGGGTTTAACTTACCCCGCTCCCTGGTGGGTTTAACTCACCCCGCTCCATGGTGGGTTTAACTCACCCCATTCCATGGTGGTTTAACTCACCCCGCTCCGTGGTGGGTTTCATTCACCCCATTCCACGGTGGTTTAACTCACCCCATTCCGTGGTGGTTTAACTCACCCCGCTCCGTGATGGGTTTCATTTACCCCGCACAGGGGAGCCAGCCCTTCCTGCAGGAAGCAGCAGTGGGGCCACTGGGGAACACCTTGGCCCTGCAGTGGTGCCTTGGGCATCCTGAAATGGCAGCCGGAGCTCCAGGACGGAGCCACTGCGTATCCAGGGGGCTCAGAGCAGCTGGAGATCCGGGCTGGTTTGGAGCACAGACAGCTCCTGGGGTGCTCTCATTCCACAGAGGTCAGCACCGGCAGAGTGAGTTTTCCCATCCTAAATCATCACAGAATTATTGGATGGTTGAGCTGGGAGGGGCCTTAAAGCCCATCCCGTCCCACCCCTGCATGGCAGGGACACCTTGCACCAGCCCCGGGTGCTCCCAGCCCCGGCCAGCAAGGATGTTCTTCCTCAGTGTTCCCCATGCTGTTCACCCACCTGGTTTATGGCAAAAGACCCTTGAGGAGCAGTCTGGGGAAGCTTCGATGATCCCAGAGTTGCTGTGTTGGCATTGGTGCAATTCCAGCTGCTCCAAGCTGGCAGGAGCAAGACAAGGGGTGTTTTTACGGGGTTCCTTTGCCGGGGTGTGCAGAGCGGGGCTGGCACAGACCCTCAGGGCTCGGGGTGACCCAATCAAAGTAACCCTGCAAACACATCACCCATCGCCCTGGGGGCAGGAGCGGGCTGAACCCCGGGAACAGCAGCCCTGCCCTGCGGCGGGGCTTGTTTCTGTGGAGATGCCACAGCTTCCAGCCTGGGATCCAGAGCATTCCCCTGAAATCCCTTCTGGCACTGGGTTTCATGGCAGCGTTCTCACCTCAGAGCTGCGGTGGCTTTGCCAGGTGACCAGGCTGAGATGCACCATTACCTCCCACCCCCAGCTCAGCTGTGTGGCCCCACTGTCGCCAGTGGTGCCCGCAGCTTTAACCGGGGTGGGTGTGAGGGTGGGGGGGCTGGAAGCGACTCAGGGGGCTGGCAGGATTTGGGAGGCTGGAAAGGATTCAGGGGGCTGGAAGGGATTCGGGAGGCTGGAAGGATTCGGGGGGCTGGAAGGGACTCAGGGGGCTGGCAGGATTTGGGAGGCTGGAAAGGATTCGGGGGGCTGGAAGGGATTCAGGAGGCTGGAAGGATTCGGGGGGCTGGAGGGACTCAGGGGGCTGGCAGGATTTGTTTCCCCACCATCCAGCTGGCAGCACTAAGGAGGGTAAACAGAGCACATCTCGGCCAGTTGCAGCCGGTTTGTCCCCGTGGCCACACGAGGCTTGGCTGCTGTCAGGCTCCTCAGGAGATTTGTCCGTGCAGGGACTCTCTGCAAAATTAATCTGCAAAATTAAGCAAAACCCCAAATTTCCAGTGGATTTGCTGAGCTGTGTTAAGCCCCAGTGTGAGTTATGCTAAATGAAATGAAGATGATGTTAATTTTAAGAAGGCTCCTGAGCGTGTTTGAGGAACGTGGAATCTTATGGATATCTCCCTGTAGGAAAACCAGGGGGAGAAGCTGGGGAGCCGGGGGGATGCGGATGCCTGCTGCCATTCCAAAATGTGGGCAAGGGATGTGGTTTTCCCGCTGGAAAAGCTGTGAGGGGGCAGAAAGGACACTGGGCCGTGATGGGGTTTAGGGCTGGGCAAGGGGTGTCTCCCTGAAGCCCCCAGAGCTAAGCCCCGCCAGGCCTGTCCCAGCACAGCTCCATCGCAGCTCCTGAGGAACAGCAACGCCGAGGATTTGCCCTAAGAACTCTCTTCCCCAGCCCCAATCCGTGTCACTTTAAGTACAGAAGAGAACCAGATCTGACAGCTGGCTGGGTTTGCCCCAGCACCACGTTCTCCACGTGAAATACTCGGTGAAATAAGCCCTGTTTATGCCCCAAAGTGAGAGCAGCATTAACCCCGTGAGTGCTGCGTGGGGAGGAGGAACAAGCTGTGCTGCCGGGAGCGGCTTTATCCCTCCGACTAAATCCATCCCGCCCTTGTGCTGATACAACTGATCGGCAGCTAATGTGCAGCCCCATCAGCACATGGAGGAACAAAGCTCTGTTTCCCTAAGATCTGCCTTTCATGCCTGATTGTGAGCTCCGATCAAATCCTTTCCTGCCGTTCCAGTGGGTTTTGCTAAATTCTCTCCCCCGGTGTGGAGTCTGTGATGACTGGCGAGGCAGAAGCCCACGCTCTGGGCTGTTGTTCAGGCAAGAAATGCTGATTGGGAGCACTTATGGGCTTTCTCTCCACCACCTGACCGGTGCTTCCACGGTGTGGATAAAACCTTAATTGTATGTGAGGCTGCTTTCCTCCCCCATCAAATCTGCTTGAAACTGCCAATGGGTTCAAAATTATTAAGGTCAGAATAAACATGCAGGAACACTCACGCATTCATTCCATCATCATATAAGCTTAATTTCCTTAGGCAAGCAGGCTAAAAATATCCCCCGTGCCCAGAAGAGGTAATTACACCGGCACGGAACTCTGTGGGGCCCCGCTGGTTCTCGCCGTGGTTTGAAGTGGTGCCCTGAGCACACCCCAGCACTCCCTACACACCTCCCACAGCCACAGCAGCTGCACCCACGATGGGGAAAACGCCGGATTATGAACTGCCCCTGGCGCAGAGCAGAGTCCCAGTTCCCCGTGCCAGGACGGGCAGGGATGGCCGGGCCCGGAGGTGGCCACGGAAGGTGTCCTCTTGGCCCATGTCCTCGCCCGCCGGGGCAAAACGCTCCTGTCAGGCTGGGTTTGGAGAGCCAAGTGCTGTAATGATGACAGACAGCTGCAGATCATCCCCTGCTCCGCGCCGGGCCCGCGGAGATTCCCCGAGGGGTTGGCACAGCACAAACCCCGCAGCGACGCGCAAGCAGCTGGAGCCGGGCTGGCCCCGTGCCCAGCCCTCCCGCTGATCTCACACCTCACAGGGCAGGGGCTCTCAGTCCAGCAATGGCAATTCCCACCAAAGCTCCAGATCCAACTGGCCTCGCTTTTCAGGGAGTGAAAAATCCTGTGGCAGCTACGCCTGCACTCCTGTGACCACTGGAAACACAAGTGATGACCACAAGCACAGCCTGCGTCCCCCTTCCCAGTAATTCATAGAGGAGCGAGGAATTATAATTATTCCTAAAATTATTTTTAATCAAAATAAGAGCTCTCACTTCTGATTCGGGGATGTTCAGGCTGCCCTGTCCCTTCTGCCAGGCACTCGGGGCGACAAGAGGAGCTAATGAGGAGAGTGGCACCTTCACTGCACAGCTCGGCTCCAGGCGGAAGATTTGGCTGTGCCCGGTGACCCCAGTGAAGTGTCTGGAGCCCGTCTCCTGTTGAATGGTGTTGGTTCTCTCCCTGCAGGGCTTTGTGTGGATGATCTCTTGGGGCCGAGTCCTTCCTGCCAGGCACAGTGACCGTTCCCTAGGGCACAGTGACGCTTCCCCAGGTCCCAGAGTGGTGAATTCCCCCTCAGGGGCCAAACCACATTTCCCATTTGGAGCTCTCCACACAGGTGACGGGCCTGGCTGTTCGATGCCATCTCCTCCTAGTCCAACAAAGAGGAATTAACTCTTTAGGAGGATCCACTATCCCTTAACATCTCTCTCCTGGGCACTGACATTTAAACACATCACTTGCAGCAGGAACTTTTCCAGTCGCCTGGAGGAAACAGCTTGGGGAGTATTTTCTTTTATCAGGGCACTTTCACCATTTAAATAGAGCAGATCATTAAAAAAATAAACACAAATCTGCCACGTAGCCACGGCTGAAATTAAAATTGGACAGGTTGATTACAACCTGTCACGGCCACAAGCCAATGAAATTCCATCGGCAGGGCACACAGGGACCCAAACCTCCCCAAGACAAGCTCCAGGGCCTTTCATCTGAGCTGCAAACTTTGATCAGCTGCTGCTGAGCTTGCTGAGCCGCACCAGCGGCAGACGAGCTCATTTCCATCGCGGGGCCGAGCTGCTGGGAGCTGCCAGGGGAGGGTGGGCACGGCAGAGGGGCTGGGTCGGGGCTGGACGCTGCTCTGGGGAGCTCAGTCTGTGCCAGGGGTGCTCTTTGAGGCTCAGCCTTGACACCCTCTGCATGTCCTGAGCTCTTGAGTTCAGTGCCTCGGGGGGAACCTGTGCCATGGCTGAAAACCACCCTGGGGGAAAAGCTCCCTTAAGCCTCACAGGGAAAAATTTAAGGCAGATAAAGCTCAAACTCTGATCTGTTCCCAGGGAATTTCCATAAATCATGTTATTTCTGAATCTTCTCCTCTAGGAATGAAGGCTAGAAAGGGTCCTCTGGTTTCATCTTTTGCCTGGCAAGGGATGTTTTGCAAATCAGCTTTTGGATAGCTGGATCAGTTTATGTGAATCCAGAGTTTAATGCAAAGGAGGATCCTTGGGTTTGTGTGCCATGTGGGCAGCATGTTAAATCCTGAAACAGCTGCAAGCTGGATCCATCTCAAGGAACCTCCAACCAGCCAAGCCCTGCACGTTTCAGACCCTCTTTAGTCAGGCAGATCTTTTCACTCCGAAGTGAATTTAACCCCAGTCATGCCATGGCCTCCACATCTCACGGCAGTGACCTCCCCAGGAGCACTCAGAACCCAGAACTCTCCTCCTGCCAGTCAGGAGTGACTCTGCAGCCCCAGTCCCTCTGTTTGTGACCTCCTGGAAGCACCGTGGATCCAGGATGGTTCCCTCGCCTTTCCCAGCATCCCCCACGTTCTCCTCTCCGTGTTTGGGAGCAATAATTTATGTGCCGAATGCAAGAACTAATTAGAGTGTCTCTTGTTTCGGCGGGGAGCAGAAGCCACAGCAAATGACAATCCAGCAAAAATGGGGTCAGCTCGGATTAAACTCCCTTCCCATTTATCTCTGGTCTTTAGCATTAAATTTACCGTACATATTAGAAACCAATTTTAATTTTCCACAGCATTGGGCAATATCTTTTCCTTAAAGCCTGGCAGAACATTCATTAGCATCCTCTCCCTCCTGTTCAGCGTGACTCTCTCCTCATTTGCACATAAACGTGAACTTTGCTGCCTGGGCAAACTTGTCTGGAAACACCAAACTTCTCTATCAACACTCAGCTCACACCTCCCCACAGAGGAACCTCCCGCCCACCCTCCTGTGCCTTCCTCCACTCTGCTGGTCTGGAAGAATTCCCAAAAGCTCTGGGAAGAAGACGCGGCCGGGAACACCAGTATGCGGGGATGGAAGTGAGCGTATGTCTTGGGTTGCAATATGTAACCAAAAATGTGTATTCTATTTTCATCTGTTGAAACCAGTTGGAAGATATTTTTATCTCTTGTAACTCCAGGGGAAGGAGGGCGGGTGCCTTCTGTTAATGGGTCACTCGTTAAAACCAGATGGGGCAGTGCTTCCTTATCTCGTCCTCCACCCATCCTCCTCCAAGGGGATATCACCTGGGAATGAGCCATTTAAGGCTCTCCTTGTGACCGATAACATCACATCATCCCACTGGGAGATGCTCCACTCAGTGGGAGGAGCCAAAGCCTCTCTACCTGCATAAAACCTGCAGCTCAGAACACCAGAGCAGCTGGTTTTTCCACTGGATTCCCCGAGGAAAACTGGACCCATCCTGTCACCACCGGGCCCTTCCACAGGATCACCTCTGCTCCAGCGGAGCCACATCTGCCACTCCAGGAGGATTATTTTGGACTGCTCCGCACACCCTGACCAACAAGGGGTCAGGTCGTATTCTGACTCTGTCAGAGTTCCTGGGATTATTTGTTTGTTGTTGTTTTTTGCTTGTGTTTTTTTTTTTCTCTGTACCACTACCTTTGTAGTTTGTAATATTCTTAGTAAAGAACTGGTATTCCTATTCCCATATCTTTGCCTGAAAGCCCCGTAATTTCAAAATTACAGCAATTCGGAGGTGGGGGGTTTACATTCTCCATTCCAAGAGAGGCTCTGGTTTCCTTCTAAACCAAGACAGCGTATCAGTCGGACTTCCTGTCCAATTAATGCAGATTTCCCGCCTTAAAGTCAGGCTTTAGAGTTGGGCCGACAGCATGGGAAGGTATTTCCAGAGGGGAGCTCATCCCCCGGGGCAGCTGCTGGGGCAGGGAGGGCAGCTGGCGGTGAGGGAGCTGCGAGGAGCCAGCAGTGCTCAACAACCTGCTCCTGCCCCCACTGCCCCGAGGCCCCTCTGAGCAAGTCAGACCCCAAATATCCCGGGAATAACCCCAGGGCTCACTCCCATGGATGTCAGAGGCATTTGTCTTACCCAGCTTTAGGTGTTTTTACAGCCCCAGCTCCGCAGCCGGGGGCACCGACACATTCCCAGGATGTGGTCCCTGAGGGCTGCCTTAGGGATGATCCACGCCTGGAGCTGTGCTTCCTCTCCACGCAGAGGACTCTCACCTCCTGTGGGACAGTGATACGGATTAATTTCCTGCCCATCTCACCACAAACTACTGCATTTTTAATTAAAAAATCTTGCCCTGTGTATGCTGGAGGAGGGGATTTGGGCTGTGGCGAGGCACTTCCCACGTCAGCAAGGAGAAAATGGCACTTCCCTGTCCCCAGGCTCCCCGAGGACAGGACCCCACAGAGGGCAGAGGACGCCGTGGGGATCAGGAGCTACTCGGCTCAGAGAGATAAGGGGCTACAGAGCACTAATGGCATTTCAGCTGCAGATCCATGCCCAGTGGGCAGCGCCAGCTGTGGGAGGTGAAAGCTGCCCCAGAGCAGGGACCCCCTGGCCCCGAGTGCCCTCGCAGGCACTGGTTCCTCTGTGCACTGCCAACCCCACAGAGGGAGGGGACAGCTGCGGCACGAGGGGGGCTGTCCCAGAGGGCTCCCACAGCCTGACCTTTGCCGTGTGCTGACCCCCTCTGCAGCATCCAAATGTTCCTGCTCCCTGCTCCAGCAAGGCAAACACGGAAACAGCAGCAGCTTCTTACCTGCAGCTGCCAGGGCGCCAAGTCTCCCCCAGTGGATCACAACAATCCCACCAGCAGGGAGCGGAGGGCAGGAGCCTGGGCAGGAGGGAGCTCCGTGTCAGCAGCTCTGATCCTCCTTTCACTCCACAGCCTCCTGGACATGAGGAAAGAGTGGAAAGAGGTCTCAGTGCTGGGATTCTGCCCTTGTAGAAGCAAGGCTCAAAACAGGGAGGAATTATCAGAGGGCTCGATGGTGCTGCAGATACGGAGAGAGAAGCCTGGGAGGCGATGGGAGATAGGAGATAGATGAGATAAGCAGCCCTGTGCAGGGCTGATGAATGGAGGGGGAGTGTGGTTGCCATTCCTACCTCACTCTTTTAAATATTGATCTGGAAGCGTTCCTGGATCCGTATCAGTGAGCTCTGGTTTACGCTCCCGTCTCTGGCTGCCTGGGTTCTTTTCCCAGTGGAAAATCAAAGGTCTTGTACCTACAAATGCTCATTTTCCACCCAGGCAGCACCCTGCTGGGTGAGCCCCGCTGCCTCCAGCTGTGCACAGATGTGCAGGGCACGGTGCCATGGCACAGCAGCAGGGACAGGCACAGAGCACTCCCAAGGCCCTGGAAGGAACATTTTCAAAAGCTTTCTTCACACCCTGTCCTCTGGCGTGTCCCTGCCTCTGGCTCAGCCCAAGGAACGCTGTTTACCTTCCCTGATGTGCCATTCCTGCAGGCCTGCGGGAATGCAAGGAATTGGGTTTTTCTCACCATTCCCAAGCCAGGTTTAATGACTGCAAAGAGCAGCATAGCCGTGGCACTCCAGGCACGAGGGTCCTGTCCAAGGGGTGACAGGGAGCAATAAAGGCACACGTGACAAAGACAAGTCCCAGGGCAGCTGTGCTGAAAATAAACGTGCCTCTGCTCCCAGCACTGCTTCCCCTCAGCGCGCTCCCAGGGCCTCCCTGAACTGAAATGCTTTCACATCTGCAGGGAATGGATGGGGAGAAAAAACCCTTCCCTGAAGATAAGGAGTGCAATCGTCAATTTTGTTTTCCACTTTAATGATGTTCTCCTCCAGGGACAGGCAGCAACGTGCTCAACCTCTACCCCTCCCTAGTCAGCAGCACAAAGCGGCCCTGGACGTGGGGATGCGAAGCTCCAGGAAGATCAGAGCCGGGGCAGGAGGGGAAGCAGGGCTGAGGCAGAGCCCGAGGCCATGGACAAGAGTTACACCAAGGTCAGGCCTTGAAGTTGTGTCTACAAAAGCCAAGGGAGGCAGAGCAGCTCTGTCAAGATCCCCCAAAAGAAAAAGAAAAAAAACAAACATAGGGAAAAGAAAGGAAGATGGCACAAAAACCCAGGCAGAAGCTGTCACACAAGAGAATGCTTCCTTTTAAGCCAAAAATAAATAATATATAAATAGGGTTTCCTGCTGCTTGCAGACACTAGACTTGATCAGAAGCTCAAATACCTCAAGGAAATGAGCTTTGTTCACTTGATTTCTTCCCCTGACGGCTCCTTTTATCCCTGTTTCGCCCTTTTACACCAGCTCTCAGTCTGCCATGACACTGTGCCCTTATGAACAAAAAGCTCCCCCTCCAGCTGGGCCAGCACTGACTCAGCTGTTGCTCCAATTTCTCCTAAGCCACTGTTTAGGAGACAAAATCTTCAATTTGCCTTCAGCTCTGGGATCAGGGAAGGTCAGGGAGCAGGGGAAGGTGTGATGGGCTGCACCAAGGCCCTTCAGGGACTCTGTTACCTCCAGGGACCGAGGTCCTTCCCTACAAGTGAGGATCAATCCCCTGGAGCTGCTCCAGGGCTGGAGTCCCTCTGGAGCTGGGCTGGGAGAGCTGGGGGTGCTCACCCGGAGAGGAGAAGGCTCCAGGGAGAGCTCAGAGCCCCTTGCAGGGCCTGAAGGGGCTCCAGGAGAGCCGGAGAGGGACTGGGGACAAGGGCAAAACTGGGACCTGCCTCTGTTTTTCTGCAGGAGTCACTTTGGGCTTCACAGCCTCCCCTTGGTCTCTTCCTCCCCCGGCTGCCGTTTTTCAGCAGGATGGGGCTCAAAGCTCGTGACACACCACATACAGCCTCATGCTAAATGCCAGGAAATCCTGCAGCAGAAGCAGGCAATCACTCTGGGCAGCTTAATCTTTGACTGCTTAAATTAAGATCTTTTACAAGGGCTTTATTTTCAAGGAAAGAGCGATCAGCTTGTCCTGAAAATGAGATTCTTTTAAAGTGTTTCATCTGCATTACGCGCGTTTGACAAGTCTGACGTGATGGAAGCCCTGGTGGAGGATGTACTTTGAGGGCTTGGTGTAAATTCTGGGTAGGGACGGGATCTGCGTTCTCAGGGAACGGATCTGCAGCTCCCTCCAAGTCAGCTCCTGCCAGTGCCCCATCTCTGCTGCCTCCCACAAGCAAATAAATCCCAACTTTGTTGCTCCGTTCCCATCCCTGCGTTTTTCCTTGCAATTAAGCACTGCTTTATTTTATGGCTGTGCCTTGGTGTAAAATGCATCATCCCAAAGCAGGAATGAGGGTTTCACTGGGTCCTTGGGAGCCACCAGCCAGCCCCGCAGCTGCCACGCCAGTCAGACCACGATGGCATCACCTGGAGCTCGTTCACCATGAAGGCAGCGGCTCCCCGTTTTATCCAGGGCAGGGGAGAGTTGATGCCTTCGTGCTCAGCAAGGAAGTGACAAAAATAATCTCGGTGCCCTTGGTGAATACAATGATGGACACCCCAAACGGCCCAGTGGGACATGCCAGCCAGGTGGGAACTGCAAGGAGCGAGCATTTTGCATATTCCAATTTGTTCTGCCCTTTTCCTCTGCTTAATAAGGGAGAGGGAGCACTCGGAGTGTGGAACAGGAAAGAGGAACCAGGCAGCAGCGGGGCCGGTCCCAGTGGGCCCCACTGCACTGGACAGAGCTCCCGTGTCCCAGAACGGCCGTGCCTGTCCCCAGGGATGGAACCAAAGGAATGAACAGCAGGGCTTCCACCATCTCTCACCTTCAGGCAGTTGGCTCCCGTTTAAATAATGAGAATCTTAGTGTTTAGCTTGGTTTGGGCTGGGCCTCCTCGTATTAAATGCTAGCACAGAGATGCAGGGCCAGGGCTTGAGGTAACCTGGTCTAGAGCAAGTTCCCTGCCCATGGCAGGGCTGGAATGAGATGGGATTTAAGGTCCCTTCAACCCAGATCATTCCATGATTCTCTGGCCTTCCTGGGCTAAGCCTAAGTACAGGGACACCGATTCCTCGGGAGGAGAGCTGGGACAGCTCCTCAACAGTCCCAAAGAGGCACCTCGCTGCACCCTGGATCCATAAATTATCTGTGTCCTTCTTCTTTCTTCTCTTCTCTTGCTCTTTTCCTCTCGAATTAAATAAAAGCTGCAACACCAAGCCCAGGCTGTTGGTAACATTAATTACACCTGGATGGGGCAGAGCTCCTGTGTCGCAGCCCGAACAGCTCCCAGCAACTGACAGATCCTGGCACTCTGGGCCTTAAAGTGTCCCCAGGAAAGGCTGATCCAGGGGGGAACGGAACAGTGGAGAACAGAGGTGGAGGTGGAGAGAGAAGGGAGAAGAAGGAACAAGTCGAGAGGCCCAAGTTTTGTGCTTCTGCCAGCCCCACCACATTCTCCCAGCCCCACCACGTTCTCCCAGTCCCACCATGGAGCTGAGTCATTGCCATGCTCCCACTCCTGGTGAGGCTTTCCCAACCTGCTCCTGGCCTCCAGGAAGCCCATCCAGGTGCTGAGTGCCCAGCCCTGATCCCCAGGCAGGGTGAGGGCCGTGAGGAACCATCCCCTGTGCAGCAGTGGAGAAGTGCAGCAGTGGAGAACTGCAGCAGATCAATCTGGAGTGGAGAGGATTTCGGGAGCCGGAGCACTGCCAGATCCTGCTGCCCACAGCCGGGGTGGGATTGGGAAGGGGGAGTCCATCACTTCAGCCCAAAGGAGCATCAGCAGCTCCCCTCATGAGGCGCTTAACCAAAGGAACACTTATCCCACTCGGAGGGCCAGCGGTGACAGCTCCTTGCGCACAATCGTCCCTGTGCATCTCCCTCCTGCCTGGGCTGGACCGCAGCTACCGGCCCCAGGAACAGCCAGGGTGCAGGGCAGGAAGGGACCGAGCAGGGGAAACAGAGCTGGGAGACACAGGCAGGACTGGGGGACGAGGGCAGGGTCGCCGAAGCAGCACCGGGTGGTTGGGCCATGTCCTTCGCTCGTGGCATCTGTGTTTGAGCCAGAAACCAGCAGTGGAGTGGTTGCCCTGCAAGACTGAAGAAGATTTTAAATGCAGCAATCAGAGATATCCACAAGCCCTGCTTTTCCACGTAATTTTCTGAATATGGCCCCTGTTTCTCGCTCTGGGCTGTGCAACACCTGTGGCTGACAGCTCTCAGCAGCAGCCTTCTCACGCCTCCACCGGGATCTCGGGGTGCAGCAGCGGGAATGTCCCATCCACCCGCAGTGCTGCTGGAGGGGGCTGGAATGTAGCTCCACGTGAACTCACAGCAGCTGGAAAACATCCCCCTCCAGCATGGGCTGCCACTCAAAATGAGGCTTAAATACCTTATTTGCAAATACAAAGAACAGGAAGAAAAAACTCCCGGCTGGAGGGAAGCAGCTATGGGATAAGAGAAGATGTGTGTCCATTCTGACAGCTCCTGCAGGGGAACAATTGTTTTAATGAAATAAATCAGAGAAACGCAGAATGGGCTGGCTTGAAGGAGCTCTTCGCAGAGCCACGGAGCCTCCTCACAAACCCAGCAGGTTTTGTTTGCAAGTCCCTTCCTGCAGGAAACGCTTCAAACCTCCAGCACCCCTCCCCTGCCAGCATCCTGCCCTGGGCTGGGGGCAAGGCCTGACACCAGCAGAAAATGCGGATCCCATTTCCTCCACGTGCTGGAGAGGCGGGCAGGGATGAGGGAGTCGTGGCTGGTGGCCCAGGGAGGGGCTGGTGGGAAGACAGCAGTTTTCACACGAACCCACAGGGGGTTTATTTGCCTCTGCTGAAATCCAGTGTGTAATTAACTGATCTCTGATAGCATTTGCCTTGTCAGGATAGAATTCAGATTTTATCTGGTCTGACAGCAGCATTTATGGTGTTAATGCTGGGAGAGAAAGGGAGACGCTGTAATTGTGGAAACCCTGTTTAATTTAAGGATTCTGTTATCTTGTCACCGGGGCTGAGATTTCACTAATAGATTCTGACTCTGGCGAAATTATATGCTCAAATAGATGGGATTTTAACAGACAAGATCCCATTGATATTTCTGCGGAGATACAGTGGCTGCACTGAATGTTTAGGGATGTGGCTTTGCTTCAGGAAAGAGCGGGATCGAGACGGTCGGAGCAGAGCTGGATCGTGCCAGGGTGGGAGCAGAGGGTCCTCAGGGCAGGCAGGACACAGAACCCCTCCTGTAAAGGCTCTGAGGCAGCCGCTGTGCCTTGGTTGCCCCAGTCAAAGTCCCCAGCCTGGTGTGACCAGAGCAGGAAGGATGGGCCCTGGCGAGCTCCAGGCTGGCTCTGTGGACAAAGTTATTTCCCAGGAAGGACAAAGACCCACAGAATTTTCAATACCCCTCCCAGCTAATGGACAGTCAATTATTTCTATTTATGGCAAATCCATAAACTCCAGACTCCAGGAGCCCGTTGCGTCTCCACCAGGATTATTGATTATTGTGCAGCTCACTGACAGCTGCTCCTGGGAGATCCCCTCCCTGCAGCCCAGGCCTATCCCAGCACAAATCTTGCAGAAACCCGTGCGCGCTGGGCAGGCACGTGAATGTGCACGGCTTTGGAAGACCCTGCTTGCACTTCGGGAATATTTGCCTGGAAACCCAAGCGGTGATAAAGGCGCCGGTGCCCACTATCAGGCAGGAGCACAGAGCAGATGTCTGCTCCACACCACCGGAGTGCTCGGCTCCAGTAGCATAATCCAGCCATGCTGGATTTACCCAACATTTTTATCTTCCTTGCTGCTTTTTCCCCCACTTCCTCTGGGTAAGATAAGAGAAACACAAAAAAAAAAAAAATTTTTTTTCACAAATAGCCATGTTAGCAGATATTGGAGGGGGTTTATCACTTTTACTCATTTATTTATTTATTTATGGCTGATTAATTCTTATCGCTGATGCCAGCTGTCGGCAGGGCAGATGTGACACCCCATTAACGCAGCTTCCATGGGAGCGCTGCACGGATGAGGGATGCTGTTTTGGGGTGGCACCCGCCAGGTTTGGCTCAGGGCCCCGAGCTCCTTCCCCAGGAGCATCCCAGAGCAGGGGTGCAGAGGGAGCGGTCCTGCCTCCCTTCCCCTTCCCTCTCTCCCTGCCCCTTCCCTCTCTCCCTGCCTCCCGTTCCCTCTCTCCCTGCCCCTTCCCTCTCTCCCTGCCTCCCCTTCCCTCTCTCCCTGCCCCTTCCCTCTCTCGCCCTGCCTCCCCTGTTTTCCCTCACGATGTGAGAGAAATCACGCTCGTCCCGTGCATGATTTGTGCCTCCTGGAGAGAGTTTTAAAGAGCCTCGGGCACTGCAGTTATTTCCTTTATTGCTCTGAGGAAATCGGGTTCAGGGTGGGATCCGAATCGGGTTCAGCAGCCAGAGCTGGTGAGGGAAGGAGCACAGAGAGCTCGGGCAAGAGGAGCTTCCATTTCCCTTGGAAACACATCAAGTGTGTCACAACATCCTCCTCGAAACACATAAAACACCGACTGAAAGCCAAGAAGCTTTTGTTTTCCTGATGAAATATTGAAATTTGCAGCAGGAAGCAGGCAGAACTCATGGCGGAAAAAAAAAAAAGAAGATAAAAATCATTCTGCCAAAAGCTTAACAAATTCCATCCTCAGTAGGGAAACCCCCTGACCCCACTCCCCTCTCCCAGGCAGAATCCTAAAATGGTCTGGGGTTGGAAGGGACCTTAAAGACCTTCTTGATCCAAAGCAGGGACACCTCCCACTGTCCCAGGCTGCTCCAAGCCCCGTCCAGCCTGGCCTTGGACACTGCCAGGGGCAGCCACGGCTGCTCTGGGCACCACTTCTCCTCAGCACAAGTTCCAAACTTCCACCAATCCATGTCCCCAAGTGCCACAAGCCTTGTGAGCCCCTCCAGGGATGGCGACTCCAGCACTGCCCCGGGCAGCTGTGCCAGGGCTGGACAGCTCCTTTCCATGAAGAAATGTCTCCAAACATCCAGTCTGAACCTCCCCTGGTGTACCTTGGGGATGTTTCCTCTTATCCCATCACTTCTTACTAGGGAATAAAATCCTTTCCTTGGGGAAGAAAAGCCTGTTTGTTAAGAGAGTTCTTTCTAATTCCATTGAGACAAAAACTAAACTCCCAGGAAGATCTGTTTTGCTCCATCTTGCTTGCTTCTTACCACTTCTCTCTCTATTGGAGTTACTGAGACACCTCTGAAAGCAGAGTCTTATCTGAACCTCTGCTCTCTTTTTGGAAATGATTTAGTGCAGTTCTCTTATCTGGGCAGAATTAAAGGCCTTACGAGGTGTTTGTATCCTGCTACCCCTCCTCCTCACCCCTCCAAAAATGCTACGGACTTTAAATAACTATAATTTTAAAAAAACTAAATAAAAGAGCTGATGGTAAAATATTGTTCTTTTGTGAAGGAGGGGCAGAAAGTAAACAAACCTTCCACGGGTGGCTGGCAAAGAAACAAGGAAGGAAACAAAAGCTGCTCCCGGGGCAGATCTGCTGGAGAGTCTGTGAAACCCTGCGCAGCAGATCAGCTCCATTTGGTTTGTGCCCGGCTCCGTCTCACCGCCGGCCGCGGGGGACAAGGCTTTGCTCCATCCACGGGGCTACTGCCTGGCTGGGCTGTCGTTTCCCCAAGCCCTTCCACCGGGATGCCTCTGTTCGGGACCTCTCCATGGAGGGTTTGTGCTGCGTGGCTCTGTTGGCTCGGGGATAAACCAGACAGGCAGGCCGAGTTTCAGATCCGAAACTCCCCCGTGGGTGTTTGCGTGCCTCGTCTGATGGATCGGCTCTGCTGGAGCAGGGCTGGAGCTGGGAGCGCGCCCAGGGCACACGGGGGCCCTGCCGGTGCTGCTCCCGCTCCCAGCGCTCCCGGTTCTGTGGGAGCACTGGATCTGTGCGGCTAAAGGAGCCCAGATCCGCAGCCAGCCCTCGCAGCAGGGTCAGCGCAGACACGGCGCTTCTGCTCTCTCCATTTCTTCCATTTCTACTGGGGCAAAACCTGTGCTCCTGCCAGGCCTGACGCCCTCCTGCTCCAGGGAGAGCCCTGGGCCCGGTGAGGGCTGTGGAGCGCAAACCCCCCGAGGAGCTCGGGGTCACTGCTCACTCCCCTGAACACTCAGGAGCCGGGCTCAGCTCGCAGCAGAGCAGATTGCGTGTGAATTGAGGCTTTGTTTCCCACGCCAGGAGTGCCCTCGGCCTGTCCCCCGCTCCTCCTGGAACAGCAGAGCCAGGACACGAAGGAGGGGGTTTGTCTTTCCAGGTGGAAAAAGCAATCAAGAGTTAATCCCACGCATTTGCCAAACATTTACCGGGTGAGCTTTAGGGAGAGGGGCTCAGTGTGAGCACCGTGCACCCGCGGCCCAGCAGGCACCCTCTGCTGCACCCTAAACCCTCCCCATGTGCTCTCCCGTTCCTCACAGCTCCTTGCCGGGAGCACCATCGCTGCGGGACACAGAGCAGAGCCGCGGCCGCTGCCACAGCACGAACCACTGGTAGTTCAGTAAATGCCGACGGGCGGAGGGCGGCGGGCGAGCGGAGTTTCACCAGAGCGCCGGCACGGGCAGCTCCGCCCCGCTCGGACAGACTCTGATGTGCTGAGAGCGCGCAGGGGCCCGGCCCGGGCTGCTCCGCCCCGCTCGGCCAGACTCTGATGTGCTGAGAGCGCGCAGGGGCCCGGCC